>CAKAEH010001238.1:0-99414 GCA_916381525.1 Cercopithifilaria johnstoni
GTGGACTTCGACGAAGATCCCTCATTATTAGGTGTCAAGGAAAATATAGTAACTATCAAGAAAGCATTAAATCATGCGTAAGCAATTATTGTCCAAATTAAAATTTCACACATGCATAACAAAAGACACTGAAGGAATTTCCCATGAAACATTAGTTTTATTTAGTTTGTATTTTCAAGAAGTATTTTTAAGAAGCATAAATTTTGCAGTCAATGCAGGGGAGGAAAAAAAGAAAATCCTTCGGCCAATATATTGGATTTTATAATTTGGTGGTTATTTTACCTTTCAGAGTACAATTTTCCGGAATTCTATTATGTAAAAGCAGCACCATGGCTTTGCGTGATTTATTCTAGATAGAAGTATCAATTCACCACAATGCATAAGCGTTTTTTCAGAGTTCGAAATCCACTTGGAGGATCTCAGGCATTAGGAACTCCACGTGCACGACAGCAAAGTCAGTTCAGACGTGCGATGTCTACCGTGCACTTGGGTATATCGAATACATTGTCACGTTTGCACTCTCGAAGTAATCTTCGTCCAATTGATGAAAGCTTTGAAAGGGCGTCACCAGACGGAAGAACGCAAACGGCCGGTTTCACCATGCCGACTCGTGGTTTTCGACAGATGCTTTCGGCTTCTACATTCCTACCCTCACTTGGACGTCGTGATTCCATATTCTCACATTCTATAAAGGAGTAGTCTTTTGAGAAATCCACAGTATTTTGGTCGTATTCAAGATGAATCTGCGCTTTTAAAAAGTTGGTATTGCGGTTTCAACATTGTCGTTTGTATATCAAACGATTTGAAAATATACTGTTCTCAGTCTTATACAAATCTCTGGAAAACTAACCCAATTTAGTTTTCAATTTTGAGATTCAAATCAAATTCAAATTTTTTGTTTTTAGCATATATACTTCCGTAGAATTATGCTGCATCTGAGATAAGGTTTTTCTTGTATAACGATCTGTTTCTATTATATACTAATTGCTCTACGGCGAACACACCACAACTCAAATTCGCAATTAGTTCGAAAATTAATTTTAAAATCTCCTACTCAGCTTTATTATATCGTTTTTCTACTTTTCATCTGGTTTAATTTTACACCAATTTTATTAAGATTTGTACATTTTGCAACTAGCTGCGCAGAAAGGCCTTTTAAAATTGTTGATCTTCTTTTAAAGATATGTATCAGTATTATTGTATGGACACAAATGTATGGTCCGAGTGATTAATTTGTGCCTAACAATTATTAGTTATTTTCTTTAAAAATTGTACCTTTGTGATCGCTGGGAAACTCATCAGAAAAAAGCAAAGAAGGACTAACGTTTCTATGCTACCATCACATTGCTCAAGAATCCTAATAATATATATTCCCTCTAGGAATTCATTTGTTCAAGCGTTATTTCTCTGAGAATTACTTATTTAACAATATTTTATGACGTCAAATGTCATATTTCCAGGATGAGTACCAGGAATGTCTTTTTAGAAAAGTTCGTCGAGTTGCAAAAAAATTAGTTTATTTAGGCAATTACAACATTTATATTTATTAGATACAAAAGTGAAAGGGGAAGTCAGGAATTCCTTTGCTGAGAGCACATTGGCCTCTTCTGTGAATCCAACACTAAGAATTCGTCAATACCGATTTGTTGGTCATCATCCAAATTTTGGATCTCTATAGCTACCTGTAAAATAATTTTAACAAAACATTCGCAGAATGAAATTAAGAATATTAAGAATATTTCAAACTCAAGGTTGGGTTAATGTTCTGGATGTTGGATTCAAGCAGTATGGGGGTCCGGAATATGGCGCGTTGGAAGTCGTCACAAAATCGTCATTGCCATACTAAAGGTTCGATCCTCACTACAAGCTTTGCATGTTTCTCGAAGAATATTTTTTTTTTCGGTGTTTTTTGGGTAATCAGAGATATCTCGAATACAATTAATAGTCTCGAAACCATATTCAACTGATGAAGGAACTGACATAGTCGTATATCCCCGCTTCTAGTGAAATCAGTTCTCGGTACCAATGTTTGTTCTGTTTCTCCCACATTAGAGCCTGTAAATAAACTCGTTATTCTCAGAAAGAAAATTTAAAAAATCTAGAGCTTAAGGTATGACAATATATATTTTAGGTCATAATGTGATTTTCAAGGAGAAAAACGTGAAAAACAAAGGCTATTTCATAGTGATAAAAAAAATTACCGTGAAGACAGTTTTTTCTGTGGGTTTTTCTCTCATTTTGATAATAGCTCGCAGTTTTGGATTGTTTGAAGTTTTGTAATAAGAGAAAAGAAGGTTGAAATCAATGATGGATTGGAAGGGTGCAGTATGAAGACGAGCCTTTGCTACAGGTCCTACGATGTAAATAAACGAATCAGCTGGAAAATATTTTATGCTTTTATTAAAAAATGATATGCTCTTTGGAGATGAAATTTTGTAATCTCTAAGATTACGAAAGTGAAGAAAATTTCTTTAAATTTAGAATCGTATGTTTGGTGCAGCAAACAATGCCTCACATTTGGAATTGCTGTCTTCAATTTAAGTTTTCTTCTAGAAATTTTAAGTTAACAAGGATTTTCACCTGGGTCGTAAAACGGGCCGGAAGAGTTACTCTCTATCCGAATTCCATCACTACTAGGACGCGCAATGGACCACATTGAATTCGAAGTATCTATGCTACACTGATCACTATCATCGTCGAAAGTACATTGTAGTACATTACATACAGATTTATAATCCGTAAAGGTAGTTTTTGGGCCAGGACTTCCTGTCGATTCACTTTCGTCATACATAACATGCGATACGATGATATCTTTCTAGAAAACAAATTAAACCCCGGAATTAGGAATTAAAATTGAATGAATGAAAATAAAAGTTCATAGAATACCGAAAATAAATTACGGCCTTGTTCCTTTGTGGTATCTGGTAAATTAAAGTCAGTACGAAAGGTCAATCAAAGACTAAATTCAAATTCAACGAATATAATTCGGACATCAATCGGAAGCATAGTAGGATCAAAACACAGATCACCATAATACTCCAAGTTGTCAATGATCGCAAAACCACCTTCCAAATTACCAGAGTGAAACACGAAATTATCAGCTTGGATCAAAATCTACAACACGAAGATGAAAACTTCTCTTGGAAGTGAATTGAAGGATAAAAAATGATACAAGTCTAAAATTTTGGATAGTATTAAAAATATATATCGAAGACAGAATATTGGAATTAGATTTCAAAGATAAAATTCCACAACGAGATTTCGTAAAAATAACATTTTTTGTTGATCTCTGGTGCGAAATTTAATCGGAATTTTTCGACTTATGACATTATCAAGAATCAAATGAGCCAGTGATAAAAAGTTATGAAATATTTCTGAATATTTTTAATTATTTGATTTGAAACTAAAAATAAAACCTGGAATGGTTCATTTCCAAGGTCATCAATACTAATTTGCGCCGGTCCTGGACTCCCTCCTCTTATCGGACTGGTGCAGAAGTCAAAATTTGGATATGATTGACTAATGCGCTTTAGACATACTGTTAATCTTACTTCTGGACTTATCCAGTACCTGAAATCATTAATATAATTTGCCGCTCGCTTTTGGACCTATCTTTTTAAAAGATTTAAAAGCTGAAATTGTGGAGGAGATCGGTGCTATGTGTCATTACTCTTTCAATTTCTTTTTTAAATCCTCTCTGAAATCTATCGAAAATGTAAGCTCACATGAATCGCAGTTCTCCCACTCCAACCTGACAGGTTATTACATCACTAACTAATGTCGCTTTCGAATTCGGAGCCTGAATTTGATCTGTTGCCACAATGCTATAACTTCCATCAGGTGTGATGTCTGTTCCGGTTGATACCTGTGCAATCATTCAATAGCAATTAATTACAAATAACAAATTTATGCTCTCCCGAATTATTTTATAAATATTCTTGAACTACTTGTCTCAACCGTAATCATTTATTAGACGTTCTACTCATTAAGATTATTGATCGAACCAATTGTTTGGGTCCGCTGAAATTATGTACAGGTACTTTATAAAATATGTAATCAACATTTTGCACACAAAACAACTGTATGCTGATTACATCTTAATAAATTTTTTAACTAAATTTTGAAATCCGAATTTCTAATTTGATAATAACATAAAATAATCTAGCGTAAAAGTTAAGATATGTTCATTTTTTTCTAACATTTAAACAGGAAATCAACAAAAAGCTAATTTAACCTGTAAACGATTACGGTCCAGAAAGCCATTACCGCGGAACCATTTTAAATCATCATGAATAAATAAATTATCTAAATTATGCCATCGACAACTGGAATCAAAATCATAGCAGAACAAATCGCTTGTTCCATCAATGGGTCTATTTTCCAATGTATTACCTATTCATTTCCTTGATTAGTTACCGTATTTATAACTTGATATCAAAGATCAACAATTACAAAAACAAGTAAAAAGTAAGGACATGTGGAGTTTTTCTGTTATCATTTATGCACTGACAAATTAAGAATTATCATTGTGCTGAATCTGTGATATATTCTACTTTTTTATGTAACAATCAGAAAGACTGTTTTTCTTATTCACTGAGTGAAGAAATTCTGAAAGCACAATCTTTCGCAATTTGACATTATCACTTACTGATACTGATTGGTTGCGATTTGAGAGTATTTTCACCGAGAGCATAATGTGATTGTAACGCGATATTTTGCGCAATTGAATTGTAATCGAAAGGTATGCAACCATAAACTATAAAATAATATAGTGTTGCATAATGCATGAACTGAATATTTTCATCTCCATTAAAAGTTATGTTCAATTTGATAAATTTTTTTAATATGAAGGTTTCTGGTTGATAAATTTAGTGATACTGTTGAATCGAAAAATATTTTGAATTATGAAAGACTTCTCTTCTCTAGAAATTTGAACATGAAGAACTGTTACGGTACCAAAAAAGCTCAATAGCAGATTCTTAATGCAACTAAACATGTGGATGATAAGTAAAGTTAGTGTTAAAAATATCATCTCACAGTATCACCCACTATTATAATTTCCAAAAATACCTGAATAAATAAAAGTTAGAAGTATAACTACCAAAGACATTCTTCTCGGCAATGACATTATGTACTACTGACTATATTAGGTACCGCTATTATTTACCGAGACACTCCACTGACCACGATTGAGTGGTGACAAGAGTTTATTATAATCGGAATTTGCTATGTAAACAACTTAACATCCTCCGTATTCCATCCATATCGTTCGATCCTTAGTTCTTCCTACCATTTCAATAAAAGATGATATTCATCATTATTTTTTCGATCTTAATGTCCACATCCAAAGAAAGCTGCTACTAATCATAGTTCTATTTTCAGCAAATAATATAACTGCTTGTGAGACCGATAATAGAAAAAGTAATTTTAAACTACAACGCCAGTTTTATCAGAATAACAACATTGCGGAACTTATTTCAAACTATTGGTCACCATGCAGGGGTAATTTTTTAAGTCGTATTTAAAGTTTGAAAACTGATTATTCTAAAATTTGCCTTTACTTTGTTATATTTAATATTAGAAGGCAAGTCTAGTTTTCTGTTCAGAACCAAATCCCAGCATGCGTTGGTGTGATATTCCGAAATATGAATGAGTAATTCACCGTCTGCCATTCCTCCCATGACTTTCAGAAAGTGCTACAACAGACGTCCGATTTCATAATTATCAGCTGTGTTGCTCTTCAATTTTTGAATTATAAGTAA
This sequence comes from Cercopithifilaria johnstoni, assembly GCA_916381525.1. Lineage (NCBI taxonomy): Eukaryota > Metazoa > Nematoda > Chromadorea > Rhabditida > Onchocercidae > Cercopithifilaria > Cercopithifilaria johnstoni. The sequence goes on from CAKAEH010001238.1 coordinate 5,763, forward strand.
CTTTATTTAATTAGTAAGCACCAAACATCCCACACATGTATAGCAAAATGAAAAAGGCGAAAGAGTTGGAAAGCCGTTTGAGAATATTCAAAATTTGTGGACCAACCATTTTGTTACTAATCACGACTAGATAAAAATTGCAAGCTTCAAAAACGGTTACATTTCTACATTTCTATCAATTTGGAACACCGTTCACTTGTTCGAAAACGATTGTTCGCTATTGGAGTCATAGATATGTAGTATAGTCCATTTGTACTTTTTACAATTCATTACTTTCTGCATCAAATTGCATTTCATTGTCTGGTTACACTTTCTGTACCGATCTCAATGAAAAGCACATGTTTTGGACGGTTTAAAACTTATGGAGATAAAACCAAACGTACCTCGGTTTCATTTCACTGCTCCCTTCCCAGTCCATAAGGTGAAATACTTGCCTCTTTACTTAGACAAGTATTTCACTTATAATGGCTATTATATGCAACTGTTTTATTAAATAGTTTTGTCGGATTATAGAAGTGAAGAATATAAGTCCCTTTCTGATTACACAGCAATTCGCCATATTTTGGGACAAATTCGGGGGACATAGTAGAATATTTCATTATTGAAAAGAAGCAGCAATAATTAAAATTGGAAACATCGAAATAATATAATTGTAGAATAATCCATTAATATGGCCTGGCATAAAATATATACATGAATAATGAATTGTACAGGTTACAAAAATAACTCGAAAATAAGCCAATAATTTTAATTACCCGCAAAACTTTTAACAAGTTTTCTTAAAGTACATTTTACGGATCCTTCACCGAAATATTATATGCAACTGTTTTATTAAATAGTTTTGCCGGATTACAGAAATGAAGAATATAAGTCCCTTTCTGATGGCATGGCAATTCGCCATATTCTGGGACAAATTCAGTTGACAGACGGAAATGCGGCCAGATCTGGAAAATTGATAAAAATTAACTTATGAATTTTATGTGAGTCCTGCTGCAAAACAATTTTTGTTTTATTTCCGGTTCTATCGATTTTTGTTTTTCTATTGATGGATAGCAATGTAATACAGACTAAAGTGCAATACTAACGAAATAGAATTTAATTAAGAATACCTATATCTCGTTAATTACGAACCTTGAATGCAAAAATAAATTTCATTGAAAAAAATTTTCAAAAACAAAAAAGCAATAAATTTTGTCAGATTTACAACAAGCCATACCTCTTCTTCCTCACCATATGTAATTTTGAAGTCAATGTCTCCAGCATTTACAGTAAAATACCACTGCAATAATGAATTTGACTGTAACACATAAACTGGAATCTTCAGCATCGAGCCGGCTGTAACCGTTGCTTTTATTAATTGATCATCAGGAATGAACTTCAGCGTTTTTAAAATCTCTTCCCTGAAAACAAATTTAGAAAATAACTGAATTTTTGTCACTGAAGATATACGAGAATTCGATCGTATGTCCTAGAAGGATTTCATGACACTAACGTCAACGCAATTTACTTAAAATCCCGTATTCGAACAGTAGCAAGTTTTAAAAGTCGATTTTTTACAAATAGGACATCGTTTTGAAATTTATTCTCCCATCTTTGAAGAAGCCATGGAGTAAACATTATCGGCGTAGAGTACTTTAATTTTGCATGCAAAAACGGAGTCAAATTTCATAACTACAAAAGCTTACTATTTATCAAAGATAAAACGAAAAATAAAAACACCTCAAACTAGCAGGTATTTCACCACCCATGCGTATTGTACCCGTTTCTTTTGGAGCTTCCTTCGTGCCACCCCAATATCGAAAAATATTTTCTTCACCTAGCTCATCTCTTAGCCGTTGCTTCCAGTCACTGCCAATAAATTCGACATTTTCAATCATTCTCTGAAAAAGACTTCTAATGTCTCTAATTTGAACTTTCGGTTTTTCCTTAAAACTTTTTTTAAAAAGTAAGGGTTTTGCAGAAAAAAGAGAATCACCAAAAGCTTTGCAATCGTAATATTTTGGCACTAAAATAGCAGGAATGAGTAATATTGATTAAAAGAGAAATCTAAGTGCTATGCAACAGCAAAGTAGAAATATTTGATTTAATTCCTCTTTTTATTATTAAAGTTCAAAGGTAGCATTTGCTTTTGATATTGAGATGTTTCGTTTCTTTTTAATTTATCTTACTTTAGAAAGATTTTTGTTCCATTTTAATTTATCTTACTTTAGAAAGTACTCGTTTTACCATATTGAAAGGAACACTGATCATGGAGGGAGAATTGATTACGTACACCTTTTTGATCGAATTCGGGAATAAATACTGCAATTATAAAGTGTTTTCTTTTATCATAAAAAATTATATGTATCATAAAAATTATATGGGAAATACTAAAATGCTCAAACTAATACAAAGAAAATAAGGTAAACGAAAAAAATTACGGAAAATTATTTTTAACAAAGTATGCATGAATTCCGATGAGAACAGATGCATTCATCAAAATAATCTTAAAATACATAGAAATAAGGTAGGATCTTAAATTACATGACTCCTAATAAATAGTAATTAGAATCAGCAATGCTTCTCCAACTCTTTTCTCAATTTATACCAGCAGAAAAACAATTTAATCATCAATCCGACTAAGCAAGGAAAAGAAACCTGCAATACATTCAAAACATTCAAGTATGCCTTCATAGCAGGCATGTAAATTGTTTCCAAAGATAATTCAGCGAGATCCGAAATGAAAATAATGCTAAGCTGGTGTCCTCTAACAGCTTCTTCTTTTCTATAAAAATGAAAAAGCTGATTTTGGAGTGAAGTTAAAATCTAGAATAAACTTTATTAGGTTACCAGTAAGATATTAAAAAAGATCATTTCAAACCATTATAAGAGATAGTTTAACAAACCTGAGCTATTGCACATGAGCCATTCTTTATTTTCATTAATTTTATTTTCTTCATTCTTCTAAAGATAGTTTGAAACATTAAATGAACAATGGAAATGGAAATACCTTAAGAAACACATGCAAGCTTCGGCCTCCAAAACTGCTGCCCTATAAAGATCAGACACACGTCCTAACTGCATCATCGTCTTTGGTCGGGCACGACCCATCGGTTGTACGAGAATAATATTTCCATGCTTGTCAGGACCCATAACGCCACCTGAAAATGGATTATTAGTCAACGTTTCACTTTTTGTAATATTTCTATTCCACAAGTAAAGCGTAAGAAGCAACTTACAAAACACATAGATGAGGTCTCGATTATCAGCACAATCAGCAAAAAAATTTTTATCTACTGCAATACAACAATTAATAAATACTCTCTGAGATAACGTTTGTCGATGCAACTCTCAGTATAATTATATTTAGATCAAAAAATTAAAGGCGTAACAGGCTGAAATACTTCCAAATTTTCGACAGTCACATGAGAATTAAAGCAAACTTAGTCCTCAGTTTTTGTTCATATCTTATTTCCTCTAAATCAATGCTAACCTGGAAAATATTCAGCAGCTCGGCTTAAAGTATTCAAAAAATCATTGAACGATTCAGCACTGTCATAATCTCTGCATGCATCAAGCGCAGAGATATTTTGCAAAGCTCGTGTCATTTGCTTAGATGCTTCTTCTGGAAACTAATTCGCTTAACTGGAAGCACTTATGATTAAATTCCGAAATAAAAAAATGAAAACAGTTAAAGTTTTTACTTATCTGCTAACTGTAATCTACAGCCATGATGCATCCATTTGAACCCAAGATCTTTTATATTTACACAAATTCCAAAAATTACAAAAAAGTTGGAAGTACAGAACAATTCTAATTAATTATAGTAACCTATATCATTATTGCATGAACGAAGCCATCGTCCCAACGTAAATGTCGTATTGTATGACTGATATTTATTTAGGATCGGTGCCATACGTTTTCGAAATTGTTCGATATCATCTAATTTTTCTTCACAGGACAATGGTGAATTAACGACCGAATCTTTTTCGTTCTGACGCATCCAATCTCTACAATATGAAAATTATTTGATAAAACTATAACAACAGTGATAGATGAAAATGATTTTGAAAAATAAAAACATTTTGAAACCCAAAAAAACTACAAACGAAGTTTCGCGCACTTTAAATTTTGAGAAGAATCTCAAGCATCTAATCAAAATCGTAACTTCAGTTAGAAAATTTGACCTAGACACAGAAAGTGAATGAACAATTTTAAAATCAAAAAGCAAATCGTAAACCTAAAATAGAGCTAAAAAAATAGTAAACAACTTTCCTCGAACCTGTTTTTAACTTAGCATTGCCGGGAGGCAAGTATCCCGTCCAGCACTAATTCCTTTCATTCTTTATAACAATTATGCTCATTACTATTTTGCACTTGCTCTTATCGATCCATCATCTCTTCAGCACCATCATTCCCTAACTTTTCTGCAACTTCTAGTTCCTACCAGTCGTAGCGGTCTTTCGTTTCCCTGAAGAGCGCAATATCTTCAGAAGGACAGAATTCTTTCGGAGATTCCAGATAAGATTTTTCTCGAAGCATTCTAGATAAAAGTCTTCCTGATACATGCTACCTATCAATTATGTCACAAATAAATGCTGGTAGGTGTTCTCTTATGATCCATAACGCTGGCTTTACTCGAGAGGATGAGAGCACGGGTTTTACTTGAGGGATAAGTCAAGTTCATCTATCCCAGTCCAATTGAAGCGAAGTCAGCGTACGTAGAACTTACCTGTTCAAATGCTGTCATTTCATTGCATCTCCCCTGACATCTCAATAAGGAGACATGTTAGGTTTGCATGGTAATTAATCTATCACCAAAAAAAACGTTTGCCCGAATTTCAAAAATGTTGTATTGAACTCTTTTGGAAGTAAAAGCACATCTAATTGGCTAAATTTGTTCACTAACTTGAACAACCATAAAGGTAAAGTTTGGATATATGACTACCTCTCATTTCTAGATGACAAGTAAAGATGAGCATCTTTAGTAGATTTCTGAAATATTAACAGAAGCAGTATGCGGGAGTTGTTGGCTTTTCCTCTGACCTTTTACTTTAACTAAAGTATATGACAGCTAAGGCCATATAATATTAATAAGTAGTTTTAACTACTTCAGTGAAAATTCAAAACTATTTGAAAATTGCCGGACCACGTAAAAATATAAATTTGTTGTTTAATTAGTGGAGGACTGAGCTAACCAATCATTTTAAGCAGACATAAAGGTGTGATATAGCGTGTAATTGCTGAGATAACAATTCTAGGAAGAGGTGATAAAAGGCAACGTCAAATTATAATATTGGATCAATAGATTCAAAATGAAAAACCTGGAATTAGAGAATTAAAAACAAGAAAACTTTAAATTCCAGAAAAAATCTTAATCTTAAGCCAAATTTTTCTTTTATAGAATGACCAATAGTCACTCCAAAAATATGTTTATTTGAAAATGCGAAGCTTACACTAACATAATTTAGATGTTTCTTGTCATTTGAACCTCAAGCTTTTTTGTTTTTTTCAAACTTAGGTTAGCTTTAATTAACATTAATTTGTTAGAGTTATAATCCTAAGAAAATTATTCGATTTTGAAGTCATTCTTATTAATAAATGTTTTTGTGTGCTTAAATGGTTCATCTTACGTTATTCCCTTAAATAAAATAGTGAAATTGTAACAAAGACAGCAATGAATTTTAACAGTTTGTGAAGATATTAAAACAAAAGAGAAAGAGTAAGATAAAGAAAGAAATGAAAAGATGGAGTGTAAATAAACATGTGTATGATCAATAGTGAACAGATAATTTCCATGAGAATATCGGGATTTCTCTGCTCTTTCAAGAGTTTATCTCTCTGCTAACTGGAAAATATTCAACGGGTAGAAGAGAATGCGGAGAGTTGCTACGGGAGTGAGATTGAAGACGTGGCATATTCGATAGCAAACAGCCGACTAACTGTGTCTTCTATCGTGGGTAAGGAGTGCAGTAATATTTCACTCAGATCTGTTTTCCCGTTTAGATGGATATAATATTCATCTGCAATTCTCGAAGCTCTTCTTCACTTTCTGTTCTTTGTTTATTTTTGATGCTTTCCAGCGGAACACTATTATGCTCAGGTAAATAATTAGTAGAAATATAAAATTGAAAGATTAGACAATCTTTTAAACTATACAATTTTTAATGATGTCTAACCAGACATTCACAGTAGTTGAAGCTTCTTAATGGTGTTTGGTAGAGAAATTCGGAATTCGTAGGTGTTAAAATTTATTTTGCATTTTAACACGTTGTATTTTATTGTTTCATGCAACACATCAAAAGTTTTCATTTATTTATTTCTTAAACTCACAACAGCAAGTAAATCATAAAGCTATGTAGTGATCATTTAAACAAATCAGAAGAAGACCTTTGTTTGTTTGGTATAATATCAATCAGTAAATGTAATTTAAGTAAATGAAATCTAATTTGAATGTAATTCACCAATTAATTTCGTAGCAACTGTTTGGAATTAACGTTTACTTTATAAGTATTCTTTCATCTTTTCTAAAGTTTAGGATAAACTTTTGGAATGACTCAATCGGTGATGATTTTTTTCATCAATTTCAGGCATAGAAATCAGAAAATGTCAAAAACGATATTATGAAAAGAAGGAAAATATAGTATGTGTATGCAATGCGACATATTGTGATGATATACCAGAAGTGGGTAACTTGCAATCGTTGCAGGCAGTTATCTATAAGACAAGCCAATATGGAAAGCGTTTCGAACGTACTGTCTCTTCGTTCGCTGATAAGACAAATGGTACAGTTTATTTCTAAAAAATATATGGAAGATGTGCTATTTGTTCGTAATATCACCTCATTTCACACTCATCCAAATTGAAAAATGAATAGATTTAATGCAATTACTCTTTGAATTGTTGCAATTCTGTGATTGCTTCACATACTTATAATTTCTAGTTTTTCGAGTCCTATTAAGAAGAAAGAGGGATTCTTAATTGTAAGAAGTCATTGTAAAAAGGTGAATCGTCAAAAACATTGATGTGTATCTCACATTGTCTCACAACACTTAACTTTCCTTGGAATATTATTATATTTAGAACTTTTGTCTTACTAACTTGCTTCCTTCGTTGTGATTTATCTATGAGCTCTAAATTCAATTGTCTATCATTGTGGGATTCCATAGCCTAGAGTTATTGCACTTCTAGTACAAAACTGAAATTTGTCAATTTGAAGACATCGCTGAAACACATTCACATGATATTAATAATGCAAAAATAAAATGGGAACATATATTGCATTTGAACTTAAATTGTATTGAATTCTTTTTTAATTTAAGATTAAGTTTAATAATTTAAAGTACAAAATGATCATACAATTTTGGTTGACTGAGAATTTTGCCATTGTATTTATCTCTGAATGGAAGTTTTCTTTCCACACTATATTTCAAGGATTCTGTTGCTAATTTTTTAGTAGAAAGTAATAGTAGCTAGGATTTACAATACACAACTTGATTCAAGTTTTGAAATTCAAGAAGTTATTTGTAGCATCTGGAATCATTCGCTTGAAAATCGATGGTCAGATACGGTTCCAAACAATAATTGGGTTTGGTGGAGCATTCACTGATGCAGCTGGCATTAATATCAACTCACTGAGTGAATCAGCTGGCGCCAATCTGTTGGAGTCCTATTTTGGAAACACAGGTAATTTGAACATAAGCTTCATGCTCTAAATATTCATTATAACAACTATAGAATAGGTACTAATGAATAAACTTTTATGACCTTTCGGAAAAGTTTGCCTACTACTTTTACTGTACCGAAAAAGAGCGTATACTTTGAGGTATACAATATACGATTGGCAGAGTACCGATTGCAAGTACCGATTTCTCAACTCATGCATATTCATATGATGACTCACCGAAAGATTTTACTCTCAGTAATTTCTCATTGGCTGAAGAGGATTTCAAGTTCAAAGTAAGTTTTTGTTATCATTATAGATTAATTATACAGTTCTCATATTTTTTTTTCATGTTCGAAATTGACTCCTTGGGGTTTCATTTTCGTTTTTTTGATGGGAAGTGATGGTTTCCATCTTCGACGCAAATTTTCAGTTTAGATTCCTTATATCAAGCAAGCAGTAAACTTAACAGGTGGTACACTCAAATTATTCGCTTCCCCATGGTCAGCACCAGGATGGATGAAAACCAGTGGACAAATGATTGGTGGCGGAACACTACGCGGACCTTCTAATGGGTCATATCATGTAACGTGGGCTAACCATTATGTAAAGTAAGCATCAAATTCTAGTCATCTTCTTGTCTATGATATGGGTTCTCCCTCCCCGCTTCTCCCCTATGGATTAGATAAATTATATGTAAATTTTTTATTCACTTTCAGATTTCTTGAAGCATACAAAAATAATGGTTTGATGTTTTGGGGACTTACTGTTCAAAACGAGCCGGTTTCCGGCGTTGACTTGTCATACAAGTGGCAAACAATGTACTTTAGTTCCAAGACTGAACGGCAGGTTTATGTCTTTTGTTTTTTTAGTTGAATGAATGAAGCAGTCTATCTAAATGAAATCATTTCATAAGTAGACGATCATCCAGTGTTGTCACTTTTTCGTCAAAGCTTGAATGCGTATAATTTTCTGCTTTTTTAATAACCACTGAAATATATGATTGCATGCGTTATTTTTACCGATATGACTTTCTAGTGATTTTATAAAAAATCATCTTGGTCCGACGTTACGAAGAAGTAAAGTGGGTCGAAATATATCATTAATGATAATGGATGATCAGAGAACACAGCTACCGATCTGGGCTGATGTGGTATTTGTTTATATGTTGCTTACGCGACAATTCATTGGTATCACGAGCCTAACAGCTAGTTAAGAATTTTTTCATCAAATTATATCTCTGTACTTCGAGTTATCACCGCTTTGTCAGCTAAATGTTATCAAGAATTATGTTTTATTGGAAAATAGTTATTTAAGGTCCTTAAAGATAAGGAAGCTGCTCAATACGTGTCTGGCATAGCAGTCCATTGGTATAGCGATTTCGTGCCAGTGTTACAGCTTTCCAAAACACACAATCGTCATCCAAATAAATTCATCTTCGGAACTGAGGCTGGTTTTTTTTAAATTTTGTTATAAAAAGTTCCAAAAGATCACTCACTATAATTGGATATAGTTCAGATTATCATACCACATAGGCATGATAGATTGAAAAAAATTTCTATTCAGGCGTGTACTGGATTCAAGCCTTTTGAACATAGTCCGCTTCTAGGAGATTGGTCACGCGGTGATATGTATGCTCATGATATTATTCAGGTATCATTCTGCTTTTTGCAAAACTCGATATAATTTTGAAATTTTCTTATAAAAGCAATAATTGTTGCATTTGTCCAATCGATGATTTGCAGCTTCATACATAAGAGCAGTATTGAGGTTTCTCCGTTAGCGTTCAGAGATTCTACTTCAAAAATTTTTTTTCTAGTATTATGAATTTTCAGTTGGCTCTTAGAACAAGTTCAAATCAGCTGGTTCAAGAAGCAATTTATAATTTCTAATTGTTATCCTCGTTCTGAAAGGATGCTGAATAGTTTTTCAGAGGCACCAATGTATATTGCTTATGAGAAGCTAACAAAGTTAAGGAATTTAACAGAAAAGAAATCTTACAACAGAGCATGCTCGCCCTAATCTCAGGAATTTCAGGATCTTTCTCACTGGGTGTCCGGATGGACTGATTGGAATCTTTGTCTTGATTTGAAAGGTGGACCGAACTTTGTCAAGAATTATGTAGATGCTCCAATAATAGTAAATGCAACTGCTGATGAATTTTACAAGCAACCTATGTTTTATATTTTGGGACATTTCAGGTAATATTCCCAACTTTGTGGAGAATTTGAGTTAATTTTAATTATCGTATTACTTAATCATCATGTACATATGCCTTTTAGTAACATCACCGCTATTTATAATAAACCAGTTAGTAAAGTATTTGCTTCATTTATTAATAATTTAGCAAATACAAGATAGAAATTTAAAAACGAAAAAATTCTGAATTTTAAGCAGGTGCACTTTGAAAAAAAATCAAAAGCGAAGGAAATTAGTCTGAGATAAGTGATGATTATTTAGTAGTTATTATGACAGCCATTTAAAAAAGAGTAATTAATAACGGTATATTTCTTTTACAAAGAAGTAAATTACTTTCTTGGCACGATTCTTTTTCTTCTTAGCATGATTCTTTCTTGGCACGAGTTTCTTGATTTTTCAAAAATGCTGAAAAATATAATACTCTAGTGGCTGTAGAAATCAAGCTCTATTTCTTACATTTTTAAATTAAAGCCAAAAAATTTCAGCAAATTCGTTCCACCGGGTTCAGTTCGAATTGAACTACATTTTTACGTAAAGCCGATTTCATACGAAGGAGTTGCATTTGTTACTCCAATACATCAACGAGTTTTGATACTTTTGAATCGTAACAATAAACCAGTAATATTTTCGGTCGAAGATAAAAATAAAGATGGCTTGGCTCTACGCGTACAACTGGAACCGAAGAGTATTGCAACGATTATTTGGAATAAATAAGCCATGGACTTCAGGATTTTAATATATCTCACCTCCCTTCAAAATAAAAGTCAACAAGTAACAATAATATAATGCACGAGTACAAGAGCGATTTGTTGAATCAAAAATAAATTCCTTTAGTTTTGATTGATTCTGAGATAATAACTGATAAGTAAAAGATATGAACCTCCTGCAAAATGGCTTCCAAGTCGATTAAATTAGAAAAGAATTTTGAATTTTTGAGGGAACCGAAATAATCTCCAGATGGATTAGATTTCAGTTTTAATTACTAGGATAGTTTCATTGTTCAGTGATAGTGCGTGGTGATATGCGAACTCATCAACATGACTATGTCGTGGATGACTCGTGAAGGGATCATATATCACTTATCTTTTACCCAAAAATATCCATCGTATTTCTACTAGATGTAGTCTGTGTCATCTTGCTTTTCAGCCATACTGTTCAATAATAAATCGCTTGTTTTGTTTTTAACTTTCAAGAAGTTAGAAAATTAAAATTATACATTTAGTTGTACTGCAATTTTTATGTTTCTGTTATTAATAAATCTGTATCTTCAATTTAAGTGAAAGACTTTTTGATATCAGTGTAATAGCAAATAGATTTGCTCCATATGCGTCCACGATTTCTAAAACTTTTGGGACGTATATCAAAAAATACTGAAACATCGATCAGGAGTCAGATAATAATGCAAATGATTTAAATTTATCTCATTTACAATGATGCACCAACAATATTATTAATGCTTTACTACGAACAAGTAGCAATGTTGTTCAAGCATCAATGTTACAAAAAATAAAGAGAAAACCAAAGTGATAACAATGGCGAATCGTATGGAATGATACATCTGTCACGGATCATTCTGTAGTTTTCATGCAAAACACCAAAATTTATAGAAAAGTTAACTGAACTTTTTGCTGACTTCCACTGAAAGGACTTTTTTTCGCTGCTTAAGCATATACATATACATTTGCGGGAACCCTGAAAAATCAATAATTTTTTATTCTACGAAGAGTTAGTGGATAGCTTTCTAATTTAAGAAAGAAGATGCAAAAAGAATGTTTGTATAATATTGATTCCACAGTTACAGCTATGAATTTCACTGATCTCTCAGCAGTTAAAATTCCAGATTTATAAAATTCAGATGATCAATTTAATAGAACTAATTATATAATGAAAGAGAAGTACCCCTCAAAATAAAAAAGAGGACTAGAACAATTCTTATACTTTATTCTCCACAAACTTATGCCCTTTCCATATTTCATTATGCAGTACTTCATTGACATGAAGAATTTAATCAAAAGAAAATATGAGATAATAATTGATAAACAATGGTTAATAAAATTATGGCTAATAACATATTTGGTACCTCAAAGCTGAATTAAAGATTGAGTAATTGCAAAGCAATAAATGGTCAAACCTGGTATATAAAGAATCATATAAACAACAAGATACCACCAGAAAGAAAAACCAATATTTGCTATATTTGGCATTTCCACAGAGAGATGCTTTTTCGCACTGACCTATAAGATATCACTGATGGTTTAAATGATTAAGTAAACCAATACTGGAAATCGTTTATACTTATAGCAGCATAATTGGATAATAATCCAGAGCATTAATATCTATTCAGAATTTATTAAAATGCTTGAAATATGAGAAGAATCACAAACCTCAGGAAGAGCTGCCAGGATTACCAGAAGCTCACCGGTTACACCCAAAGGATATAACACAATAAAAAGAGAGTATCTGTAAACATCAAACAGAATTACGAAGTTTTTCCAAGCATGCCTCAATTTTATACAAATTTTCTTCGTAATGCAATAAACATATGCAGCAAACAGATTTTTCAAACACATCGAGAAAGGAAAAACTTAAATGGAAAGGGGAAAGAAACTGAACAACTAAGACTTAAGATAAAAATTCCAAATTGCAACTTGAATCTAATGATATGCATAACAAAACTTGCCTTAGCCATGTATGAAAGTTTGATACAGCATTAATTAAAGCCAGTCCATAATAGCTATATCGTACTACTTCGGTCATCGACCACGCTATCAACAAAAACAGTACACCAATGCTTGCTTGTGCCTGAAAGGAGTGAAAACTTGAAAGCATATGTAAATCACTAAATTAAATGCATTAAAATATTTAAAACTTTTTAGAACGTCATTTAATTAAAAAGCAACTGGGAAAGTTGGAGAACTTGGCATAAGCCTACATTTAATTGCAAACTCTTAAATTTTTTTCGTTTCATACACCAATATTTTTCGACTAATTTGCTAAAATGTGAATGCAAAATAGAAAAAAAAGTACATATAAAGCTAATGACAGTTTTATCAAATCCTACAAAGTGTAAACAAAATTCGTTTTTAAATTTTTGGGAAACAGAAAAATTTTAAATATCTTACCGATACAACCTTGTATAAGATAAGCCAGAGAAGTGAAACACGTGAGAATACTTGCATTGCTGTGGTCCCAACGGGTGATCGAACAAAACGCGCAGCAGCATGAACAATCTGAATAAAATTTATGTTCTATTAACAAATTAATTTTCTTTAATTTGCTGAATGGATAAGCTGGTAAATCAAAAGTGTAGAGCCACAACAACTTTACGGCGCAATTTCCAAATTAACATGGCCTCTTATTGCACTACTTGTTTCTGAAATAATTTTTTTTTGTTTCGATCAGTTGAAAATAAATTGTATTTTTGAAGGACATGATCATAGGTTTTGAAATTACAGACTCAAGCAACTAACAAGGGCTCAACTAACGTCAGAAATTTTAAACCGCAAATTTGGTTTTATCAGGACACACGCATGCTAGACAGTTTTATATTGTATGGTTTCTCGCATACCTGAAGAATGACTTCCTATATGGGCATTACCAAGTAATTCACTATTTCTGCATAAGTTCCAAAACCAAAGTACGCTTAATTCACATGTACCACAACCTTTCCATTTCATAGTTACTGATAATTAAAACTGCGAGCTTGGCATCAAAGGTCAACTTATTATAAACAAACCTCAAGAACTGCAGCTGTTTGGAAGATCTGTAATTCTAGCTCACACGACTGATATAGCTGTTGATAGCTTTCATTCTGCAATAAACCACGAAGAGTATTCCACAAAATTATGCTCCACCTAAAGAAATAGAAGCATAGAAGTTTTATAAAATTGAAACTTTCAGAAAAATGAGAAAAGTGAAAATTTGGCTCCATCTACAAGCAGTTAGTTGTCTTTAATGATCAAACTGGAACAAACCTTTTCTTTTCTCCTCATCCTAACTGATCCCAAACACATTAATTTCTCGAATAAATTCTCGAGAATATAGTGCAAAGTTAATGAATATGAAAAACAAAAACTGAACAGTTATCTATACTTCCTGAATTCACGGAAGAGTAACATCGTGAAATGTAACTTTAGCTTATCATACCACTTTTTATTGATCTTTCGCACAATCTTTTTAATTATAGTACTCTCAGTAATTCCTCATTATTCATTAATTATGAATTTCCCATTTCTATTAATCCTTACTTTCATTTCGAAAGCACGTTGTTTTTACCTAAAATTAAAGAAGAAGTTGTTACATGCTGCCAAATCTAAGATTTCCCTGTGCGACGCTAATTTTTTCCACAAATATAACGGTGCAGTTATGAAAAAGAAAAGAAGCTGACAAATGAAGCTAATGTAGTAAAACTTACCCACAACTCTGTAAAGCATTGCAGAGGAATAGGTAATATTGAACGGGCGTTAACATTGCGTGATTTATTACCCTTACCACCAAAAACTGTCAACTCGCTTTCAATAACAAAACTATCACTGTGCATGCAGCTACACCTATTTTAAGAAAGAGACGGCAATAAACTTCGTTTACGAGCGATCATACGTTGTGATACATTTAGATTGGGATGATTTTATCCTTAAGGAAGGCCTTTGAATACCTGAAGAAGGAAGGAAATGTCAAATGTTCAACTTCTTCATGTGGTATGAAGATAACAGCTGGTCTTCTAGATGAATAATTGGTCAGGAAGGTACTGCTTATCTCTCTGCCAGTAATCGGACTTAAATGTTTTGGACTATACATAAGCGATAATTTCTTGTTGTCATAACTAACATTTCGAGATAAAACAACTAAAATTATCAGTCAAGTTTTTTTCTTATTTACTTGAATCTTATTGTATTCATTTTAATTATAATGGCCAAACATAACATGCAATATCCAATGAGAAGCATTCCCTGACTGGAATGATATTTCAATGATAATTTCACTTAACAATTTTGTTTAATTTTAGTTAATTAAGCTTGGCTTAGGATGAATAATCAATAATAAGGCAAAGTATTTAAACAAATTAAGCAAATATTGCAGGTCGTAAAATGCACGGTCGATTAATCCCTCTCTTCTTTTTCGAGAGCAAGGAACAGAGGACTCTAATATTTTTTCTTGGGAAATGTGAGTGAGTCTAATTCTATTACATCTCGTTAATCATACTTATCCAAATGAAGTTAATATTCTGTTAATGCAGATATTTTCTCATTTCTTTTGTTGATCGAATGTTTCCTTCAACATTCATCGGAAATATTATAAAAGTTTCCTTCCGATAGATACACAAAAAGTTTTTCTATAACTAAATGTTCAAAAGTTATTCCACTGATTCAGATAATGAAATTTTATACTTTATCTTAAAACAATCATTTTCCATTAATAGTTCGATTCAAATACTAAGCTAAGATTATCTTCGAGTTTCGCAAAAATTTTAAATACTTTACAACCGCATCTTATTACTTTCATCTTCAGCATCGACTCATTCATTTTAAATTATATAATCATTTCTTCTTACTCTTATATGAATATTTATAGACCTAATTCTCACCAAATTATATTATCTTATTAATTTCCGCGTTTACACAGTCTCTTTTTCAATCATTTAATTTTTTATTCGGCTTAATCCCTTTCAAGAAATAGGAATTAACGAAAATTAGGAAGGAGTGCTAGCATACTGTTGCTAAGGACTTATTTTTACAACTATAGAAAGCGATTGAAATGCATGGCATGGAAAGCTAAATGACTAGTAATTTGTCAAAATGAATGATATCAAAGCCAATAAAATATTATTACAAAACTGATGATAGGTTTTTCCTGTCGTTCGTCACTTGGTCAAGAATAAGGCGATTAGTCAATATTTAATTCAAATTTTTAGTCCTTTAAATAAAATAAAATCTTTTTGAGGTTTCTGATTGTTGTTTTATACCGTGTTAGCAAAACTTCCATCAAAATTTTTCATTTTGAAAAATATTTTAGGAAAAATTGCAATAAAATGGATAATTTGCTATCGATCATTATTTCATTTTTGAGCTATGAAAAAAACAATTATCTCGGCATGGAATGAGTTTTTTATTGATGAATTTCGAAAATTATTTTTAAGGCTTATGTTCATACATTTTGGAAAACGATAAGAAAATTTTTATCTCTTTTAAAATTTGTCTTGCAATTCTAGGCCATCTCAATAGCATGTAATGGTTCCTTCTTCTTGTTTCATATACGTGCAATGAATTTTTATTTTCTAAAATTTTTTACAACTAAAAAAATCCAAAATGATAATTGAATGAAAGAGGACAGAGTGAAGAACTCAGTGAAGTAAGACTCTCAAAATTTGTCATGAAAATAATATCAAGCTGTAAACGAAATGAATGACGATTAGCAAAATATATGATGAGCAAAATATAAGAAAATATATGAATATATGATGCATGATATTATTGTATCCATCTAAAATTTCATTTTTCCTTTTTTTGTCTTATATTTTTCTTATCTTAATTATAGAAGACTATTGAAAAATTGAGTAGTTTTATGAATAAATAATTATTTTAATAATTGTTATTATTGTTTACTTCACTTCTCAGCATCTCATCACAATGCGATTTGTAGATTGAAGTGGATAAGTAATGAATATTAAAGGACTCTGATTAAATATTTCTAAAGATTTTAAGCAAACTTGAAATAGTCGAGAAAGGTTAAACGATTAAAAATATAAATAATATAGTTATTGGATGGGTTTCATAAAGTGTTTTGACGATGATGATGATGATAAAAATTGCTGTGCATATATACACTAACATCACAAGGACACTTCAATAGAAGTGAAGATAATTATAAGATTGCTAAAAGGACTCTTGTCAGATTGTTAAGATGCTTGTCTCAAATATACTGATGTCTAATGCAATTCTAATCTACAGAGATAAGCTTTACTGCATGTGACAAGTTAACATCCATGGAATGTTACATGAGGAAATTAACATAACTTTGGATAGATCAATATCACAGTCTTCACTACAATTCCTTTGAGGAGAATGTAGCAGAACTACCGAGTTATTAGAATGTTGTGTTATTAAGATACTATGATTGCATATCAAATTTTATAAAAATATGAATTATCGCTATTGTTATATCAAATAGAAAGATCAAATAGAAGCTTTAGAGATAAAATTTATTGAATGACAAGCAATTTGAACATATTAAAAAAAAATGAATTTGAATTAAATTTAATAAATGAAGACCTTGAAAATACACTTTTCAAAGTCGATGAAGTGATTTGATCTAATCAACACTACACTTCATATTTCCTATTTTACCACTTTCAAATTAGTGTCGATGAATAACTTAGTTGATTTTTATAACAATTAGAATTAAACGATAGAAAAGTGAATTACTTCTTTTTAGATTCTCATTTTGTTAAATCATCATATCATCATGGTGATGCTTTCAAAGGATAGGAATCTCTTAGTAAGACAAATTAATTTTCGTCATATTTTTACTTCGAAACTTTCTAGTGTTTTTCCAAAAAGTAGAAATATGATTAAAGAAGCAATTTGCAATTTAATAGAGAATAGACAATTAATAGAAGAGTTCACATAATTGATAATTAATCAATAGACATAAGATCAACATTGTGAAAAGCTTATCCATATCAAACAAATAGAAGTACTTTTCCTTGCATTATGATATTCAAGATCCATTTCATGATGAAGAAATGATTCTTTGAAGTTTTCTTTAACAAAGCGTTCATTTCCAGTGTGTTGAACGTGCTACAATGTTATTTATAATTTGGATAACAAACAGGAAATGCGTCATATATTATCATAGCTGTCACTATTTCATTCATTCATTCTCACGAAGTGATAGTTTATTCAATAGAGCTCATAAAATGTGCTAAATTTTATCTATAAATTATATATTTTAAGATTTTGCTGGGGCATGAGAATGTAGCACTGTTATATAATCTTTCTCACTAATCGATAATTTATATTTTTAATATCACTTGAAAGTTCGATTTTTTTATGGAAAACAAGTTTCTCCTGTCGTATTTCAATTTTTCTTACGCTTTTCTTTTTAAGAATTGCACGCAAATACTTATTTTGCTGAAATTCACTTCTCAGTCACCAGTGAGATACTGCTTATCATTAAGTAATCACAGATAGCAAAAAGATCATAATTCTAATACTAGAGGGAATGATGGTGTTTAAGGGATGGAAAAAGTTTGACATATCATTTCTATTAGAGTACAAGAATGTTAGAAATCAAAAATTGTTTTGTGATTTGCATATGCTATTGTTGCTCTTCTTTTTGCTGCATATAGAATAAGTTGAATATTATACAATTAAAGTTCATATAAATCTTTTTAGCTTATCCGATTGATTCGAATTTTGGATTTTGGTATATATTTTGTTTGATATATTTTTCACTTCTTTTAACTTTCCTTCTCACAATTAATCAAAGTTAATGCTCTGAGGTTATATAATTTATGTTTGAAGAATTTAACGACATGCTGTACAAATGCTAATATAGGGACACCTTCTTTACTGTTAAGATAAATTCTCAATAAATATTCTGGAAAAATGCTTCAGAAATTCCATACTAGCATCATCGCTCAAGAACATTAAAGATCCGTAATTAATTCAAATTTACACGACATACACAAATATTTTATTCATCATTTGTTTCGTGGAATTTTCATGAAACAGTATATGGCCAGATGGAAAATATCTTATAAATATCTGGCATTCATCTTATAAATATCTCATAAAAAATATCTGGCATTCAAGTAAATACTAGTAAAAGTAAAGTATGTATTATTTTTTTATTAATTGAATAAGAATATAATTTCATCTCTATTTAAAATTACTTATTAGTGATTTTTCTACTTATCAAAACTGTAATTATTTCACTTGTTGATAAGATTTGAGATGAAATATTAAATGTTTGAATCAAATACAACTTTAATCATATCATGATCGTTCCTCTTTTTTTTGAAATATTCGTTGTATTATCTCGTAACTTTTTGATTCAGCGTAATTTGCATTCCGGAATTAATAAATAACATTAATAAAGGCGCAATAGTTAGAGACGTCGTCTTATATTCCTAGGAATGGACTTGTTGTTCGCTTCATTTCGTTCATCACAGATTAATTAATGTTTAGTTCAGATTTATATTTATTGCAAATCGGTTATAATTTGGTTCGCTGAATTCCTAAAAAGGTAGTGGTAACACCCAGAAGGCGGAATCGAACCGCTCCGTCGCTAAACGGTTACAGGTTTGAAGCCTGCATCTCGGACCACCGAGATTCATCCGGGCATCACAAATCTTCAACACTTCATCTTATGTAAACCTTTGATATGTTTTCATTCAATAATGAGTGGTTCTAAATGACAACAAACTAAACTCCCTCAACGTCTGTATCTCTATTGAATAACTATCCCTCGCCATGTCTACTTTTCTCATGAAAGATCATCAAAATGAAGAGTTGAAAAAGTGCTAAACGGTGCAACCTATAAAACTTGTCGTACAATACATGACAACCCAATCCACTACCACTTCTTCCCTGACTGCTCTCGGCGATAGTCTCGAACGATATGGCTACCATCCTGCAGCACCCACAGAAAGTATGGTTTTGGTTCATGTAAGAATATCATTTATAGGTGTTAATCTTTATTCCACTCATTCCTGTCCTTTTCAAATACCAAATCCTTTCCGGTACTGTACTAATTAACTTTTTAAACCTCACTTTTTTCTCTCTAACTACTACGTTTAGCACTTTGTGTTTCTACTGCTTGCTTTCTTGGCAATACTAGTCGATACGTTCTCAACTCTGTGATATCCGATCCGCATTACTTTTCCATGACTTCTGTTCCATATTTATTGTTTAGTCACTGTTTATATTAGATTTGCGTGGCTTTGCTCTAGTCACTGATGGAACTCTAGTGATTTATCACTTTCAATTCCAGCTAGCGATACCGTTATTTTTTATTATCATGATTAAGAACATATAAATACGGCACTAATAAATAAACATGTAAATGCGCACTGATTAAATAAAAATAGCTATATGTTTCAATGCGCTTCATAATAGCATCGTAGTCTAACTTGCATAAAATTCAATTTCAAATTGTGAACCAGAATAGGATCTAAAAAATATGTTAAGATATGGTATATGGTAAAGAGGCAGTATGCCAGAAAAAAACAGTAAGACACACACAATATGTCTATGAGGTCGATAAACAAAACCGTTAATACGAGCGCAGAGATTTCAGATTATTATATTGGTCACTGGAATCTTGCAAATTCTGAGCGCAACTGGGCATTTAAATTAACAATATAAAAAAGATTTTTTCCAAAACAGCCCAGAATATAAGAAGGAATTTATAAATATTTAACAGAGCAACATGCTATATTTATATATGAAACAGTTACCACATTATAAGAGAAATTTTTAGGACTTATTCCCAAAATGAATGGGACTTTTCCCTAATGCTAAACCTGAGTAATTTATTGAAATATATTTGAGCACTGGCAACATGAAATATATTGTGAACGTGGAAAAATAACATCTTCAGGACTAGTTACAGTCATTAGATTTTTAAGGTTACTAAATATCGATTTTCAGTAAGAGTTGTGTAGAGACCTTCACATGAATAAGGATCAGGAAAAATGCATTTCCCACAAAAGAATAGTAAATATTAATGCATATTAAAATGTATGAAATGGATAGGCAGTTCTAAAAATACGAATATCTTTGGTATAGTAATAAAATTGGACCTTCTACTACTAAGCATTACTTATGGATTCCTTCGTAGGTTTAGACAAGCGACTACACAGATATTTTCTTCCAGAGATATATTTATGTAGGAGATACCAAAGTAGAATAAACTAAATCTTATAAAATTAAATTTATAAAAAAATTAAATTAAATTTTTCGTCAAGATTGAGAAATTTTTAACCGTTTTCAATGAACAAAAAGTTATAATGGTGATGAAAGCAAAAGATGTCCCCTCAAAAAAAATACCGGAAACTGAACGAATTCAACAACCAATTTTGCTATTGAAGTATATTAGCAGATGCCAGAAATTTTGATTGCCGCCGTGCAATTTCGCGATTGATTTCACGCCGAAAACGCTCATATTTGATTGCAATATCAATACCTTCTTGCTTATATAGCTTCATTAATTGACTATCATACTGCTCCAGTTGAGGTAGGCGGAATAAGGGCCACTGTAATCCAGTCATTTTTATTATTTGTATTCGAAGGCCAATATATCGTGCGAAATAATAAAAGGTGGGTCAATTTTCAAACTAAGGTTTATGATCCTTTATGTTCCTCTACGAATTTCGGTAGGTTGTTTCTTAAAATATTCGTGCTTCCAACATTATAATTATAAAAACATGAACTAACCTCCAGCAAATGATCTAATTCATACGGAGCGCGAGAGTATAAACGAAGCCAATCTGGTATATCTGTAACTAACAGAGATAAAAGTTTTTTTTTATTAGACAAAAATTCATACAATCGAAATACAATTATTTCAATAAAAATCTTATCAAGTATAGCAAAATGTTCGCTCTTCAGCCAAATACCATATTCAGTGGGAACAAACTTGCAAACAAATATATAATATATATATATATATATAGTGTAAAAGTGAAACTTCATTTCTAAAACTACATCATTCCTCATTAAATTATATTCAACACCAATGTATTAATAATTAACATACCTTCACCAATAATATTCAATTTTTCAATCGTACTTTCGGCACGTTGTGTTAAATGAGCTGTAGAATTACTCTGTGCACAATTTACAGGTGTCGCTAAGCCAGGATGCTCCAACTGCATTCGACCATCTAAGTTACTAAAGATTCCGTTTTATTTCGCTTTTCCTATTTCCATGTTATTAATGCTGCGAAAAGTTATAGCTTTCTTATTTCCAACAAAAGTAAAAGTAGTATCACCAGAAATATTACTTGTGATATGTTACTCCATTAATCGAATCAAATTGCTTTGTCCAGCCTAAAGGTAAATTTTCTTTAACAAGAGGATGAATCCAATGTGTGCGTCGATTATTATGGTCCACGTAATAACTGTAACAGAGCAATAAAAGGATACTAGACACATATAAACATATCTTATCGAAACGGACAAGAAAATATTAAGGATCCGTATATCAAACTTCAAGTATAAAAATTATTTCAAAATTTAACAATTCTCTAAACAAGATATGTATGGCAGTGTATTTGATTAACAGGATTATATATGTTTGATTAGGTAATCTCTGTTTGCAGAAAAATATTGAAAAGTGTTCACAGTACAAAGAATAATCAAATATTATGCTCAATATCTCAGAAGCAAAAACGCAGCATCAATTATCGCACTTATTAGAACAAAAAAAATTTGCAAAAATAGACCGAATTCCTTCTGGTGTCACTTCAACAGCCCAATTTGGTGGCAATGTGAGGTCTTCCTTGGGCATTCCACCGGCTAGTTTTTCCCCAGCAAATGGTGCACTTATCGAACGACCTAGATCTTGCTATAATTTAGTGACTATAATTATAACTTATTAAACAAAACTGCGGAAATCAACGGATATTCACTAATTTGAGGAGATGCAAATTTAATAAATCAAACTCATGGTCTAGATTTCTTTCGGTGAAAATATATTTCAAGCTTTGTTTAGCAGGCTTGGAGCGTAAAAATTTCGACTCAACAATACACGAAGATACCTGGCAAACTCTGCAATGAAATGGATACCAAACGCTGTTCGCTATTTTCTGTATTTGCTGCTTGCGTACCATGCTTAAATTACGACTGATATCAACAACTCTTTCACTGATCTAACAAATGCCGAACATTCTTGATAAACCGGTAAAGGATGTCAAGATTATCACACCTGTACTACGTTACCAATGCTAAGTGACGAGGTAAGACCCTTTTTCGACAAGTATTGGCTGGATGTTCGACTTTCGTTGAAACTTTGTGACGATAGTTCTGGTTTTGCACGAACGGAATTTCGCTTCACCCGATAGCTGCTGACATCGCTTCCGCTATATTGCAGGCTTTGGGATGAGTGGGCCAGCTGCTGCAAACCAGCTTGGATACCTTGAATTACACCTAAAATATGCTTGTTCCAGAGAATTCTTCCAGAAATTAAAATTCCACATAAAGCTAGGAGAAAGTGGGATTAGAATGCTGAGAGAACAATATTCGGGACGAAATGAAGTGATGACTAACCTATGTCAGAGCATACTATTTCGACAACCTTATGGTAAGGCATATATTTCAATATCTCCAAGGCTTTTCGAAACTTCTTTCAATAGTTACTGATACCCTTCTGAGCAATGATTTAGCATATTTCTATAGGAGGAAAATGATAAAAAGAGAAAACAGTGGAGAAACTGACCATCGCAAGTGGGAAGAGACGGGGGTGCTTCTCTCCTTAGGTATCTACCCGGTGTACCTTCCAGGAACGTTGGCGTCTGATGTCGACGCCGTCGATTTAACATATCTCCTATAAAGCAGCGCAATTTCAAGATATGCGCAAAACTCTAATTACCGCACAAAAATCAACAACAAAACTTTTGAAGGTCATAAAATCCAATTTATGTGCCTGTATATTGCGCGGCCTTCTTCTGAAACGCTAAATCCTTCAAAAAACGCGTTTGTTTAGTAAAATGGCCGAGTTGCGTAACTTAATTCATACATATGATTTGCAGTTAATAATATTTTGTTCTATTTTCAATAAATAAAAGAAAAGGAGACAATTGCTGAAATGAATGATCGAATTTCGGTCATTTCTTAAATTTATGAAAGGAATGAAATATGACTGTTACGAACAAAGATATTGTAATGGTCAATTTAAACAAAATTATCGCTTTTTGGTCAAATGATTTTAATTGAAAGATGATATTTACTGAAATGAAAAGATCAAGAAGGAACAATTCGTCCATACATTGATTAATTTAGAATATTCAATTTGACTATGGCTGTTTTGATTTTCAAAAATTTTATTAGATTAAGCAATTGAGTTTGAATTATTATAATAAATGAAAGATTCAGCTCCGGATCAGAATTTAGTTTGAGTGCTAAAATTGAACAAGTTTGTATGCTAGAATTGAATAAGTAGAAGGAAAAGCAGCACAAAAATTTAAAAAAATTGAATTTTAGAGTCGGTTACCGGTTATTTTTCAGCTTTTTTGATCTTAAATAAGCTAACTTTTAAACCGGAAGTAAAATGATCTGAAACGATTGCAACAGAATAAGAAATTGCTATCACTCAATTAATATCAAAATTGACAAGAATTTAATGATTGTTAGTTGGCTGAATATTTGATAAAAGTTGAGCAAAAGAATTCAAAGAATGCATAGCTGTTGAAATAGAAAAACTGATTTGATTTAGGGGCGGGGAGCGATTATTCTGACAAATCATGAAAAATTGGATGAGTTAGTTGGTGGGACTGGATCTGACGGAATGATTTCTAGCCCGATCGGCTGAACATCCACATTTTTATTTCTAAAAACGATCCGTCAACTAGTTTGTTTAAGTTTACTCAATGGAATTTCAAAATTCCTGATTTCGTTATTCAAGAAATTCGATTTCAAAATTCTGATAATTTGCTTCTAGTCAACTAACAAAAAGCAATATCGTTTTTATTCCTTCAATTATCAATCATATTGAACCACCACGCTACAGAAGCAATATTTATTGGACAATTTGAACTGCCAGCAAATTTTTAATAATTCACGCAGTCAAATTTCTCATATAAAATTTTATTTTCCCACGGATAATTAACGTGTCGAATTTTTTTTTTAAATTAAGCAAAATTGCTGAAACATTAAGCCATTCGTATTATTTAGATATAAATGGCTGGCTATATGGGAGGGCCTGACAGTTTCCTCTGTGTCTATTCGATTTCTTTTTTATTTCTATGCTTATATTTTGAGCATCTTCCAATCAAGAAGTTTAATTTAATGCTTCACCGCCTCGAAAAGCCTGAATTAGATTTAAGTAATTTCCAGGATGAGCGAAGCTGTAATGATCAATACAAATGGGAGGTGGCATCTTTGCTCTAACTTGATTTAGAGTTGGTGCTATTATTCAGGACTCAATCTGTAATTCTCAATAGTTTAATGGACCGATTCAGCTTTTCACTGTCCTTAAATTATTCTAACATTTGACATGTGCCAATTATTTTTATTCAAAGCTATGTAATCTGCTAGAACCTTGGAATAATTCTCCGATTTTCATTGCTAAATTCATTCCGATGAAATGGGCTTATGTTGTTCAGCGGATGGCCAACAGCAAATGGAACAGTTTGATTATTTACAACATCATCAATTACATCATCATAATGAGCGAAAGCAATTAATTGATCATAATTTGCTCCCAAATTCACAGTATGTTTTTATATAAAAGAATTTTCATTATTAAATCGAATTAAATTGAAAGTATTTTTACAAATATTTTTTCTCAAAGAAAACATTTCTTCTCATTTTACAGCTATTTTACTATATTTTATCATTTATTTACCAGTAGGTTTATCAAATTTTGTTGTTCATTTAATATTTTCACTTCAATACAATAATTAATGGCTTAATATATTATTTATAATATTGCCAAATTGTTATTTTGCCATTCGAATTGTTGAGGCATGAAGAAAATAGGTATAGTAATGTGTTATAGGCCTTTTTCAGTTGTTTCTTAATTTTAGAAGAGTAAAGTAAATTTTATAGTTCAAAAAAGTTTAACCATTTACTAATTATGGAAATAGAAATAAAGGGAAAGTCTTTATGTTTCTTTTCGTAGAGCTTTTCTCTTCATCGTAATTAATTAAATAATCATTCACCATTAATTTTCACAACAGGTAGGTTTGGGAGAGAGGCGATAGTTTCAAATAATTGATAATTATAGGATTTAATATTTCAAATGGTTTAATTCATCGAATATTAAAATATTCTCATTCTCTTAAAATCAAAGCGAATAAATGAAATTTAGAAGGAAATTTTTCAAAAAATCATTTAACTTTCATTAAATGTTTTTTATTTTCATTTCGATAACTTTCAATTTTAATTTAATTTAATACACAAACTTTTAAATTATTTGCATATTTTGAAAAAGAAAAATATTTTTTAAAATGCTTTCTTTACGAATACAATTGCCAATAAATAGTTGAATTGATTTATTTAATTTGATGATAATCATTGATATCTTTTATTTATCTGTCAACTAAAGGATAGACTAAAAAGTTAATATTATCGATGTATTCTATTTGGTGAAAATCATTGATATCTTTTATTTATCTGTCAACTAAAGGATAGACTAAAAGGTTAATATTATCGATGTATTCTATTTGGTGAAAATCATTGATATCTTTTATTTATCTGTCAACTAAAGGATAGACTAAAAGGTTAATATTATCGATGTATTCTATTTGGTGAAAATTATTGATATCTTTTATTTATCTGTCAACTAAAGGATAGACTAAAAGGTTAATAATATCTAACAAAAATTTTATTTTATTCATTTCAAGTGTTAAAATAGCAAAATTTTATTAAAGAGGATAGCGAATTTTAAATTTCTCTCTCTTCTTTTCCACGCTTATCCTTTAAAAAAGAAAATGAGTTTGCAGAATGATTGTGCTAAACCATTGAAAGACGCGAAGTTGAAATTTTAAATTGAATTTAAATTTTAAATTTAAATTGAAAAGTTAAAATCAACAAAATTTTCATAACTTAATGAAAGATTTAAATATACTATAAAAGTATGTTATAACAATTTTTTTAAAAAAAAAGAATATATAAATTATTTTCTTATAGAAAGTTATCAGCAATGATAGATTTAAACTATCATAATGCAGAAGCATTTCAGAAGTTTCAAATTATTTTGGATGTAAATATTATCTCTGAAATTTATGGAAAATATAATGAAATGGATATATGAATTTCTATTTTACAGGTATGGCATTAGGATGGGTGTAGCAATGATGATGGAGCAAGCAACAGCTCTAGCCAAGGCCCCACCAGGTGTGGAAGTGTTAACTTTGGAATCAGAAATACGAAAAGCCAAAGCAGAAGGTCGTACTGTTACTATTACAAATGGCTGCGTTTATTTCGATTATCAGCTGGTCGGTCGCATTTCGTCTGATACCAATTTTCACGCATGATTGCATACATATTGTAAATATGTTTTCTATTTTTCAAACAAAGTAATATTTATAGTAAATTTTAAGCAGTTTGAAATTTAAAAAATTATTTAGGAGAAAAGTTTTATATTATTTCGTCTCAATTTTTTAGTTAAATTAAAATAGAAAAAGATAAAATGTATATGAATGATAAGTGATAATATAAATTAGTAGCATTCTTACGTGTTATTATATGTGTTGTTTATCACATTTTCATCATTCAATATGTATGAATTGCATTAGTTGATATTTGCCATTTTAAATCCAATCAACTTAAGGGAATTGTCATAGCAACCAAAGCTGATTTAAAATAATAGAATGAGAAGCTTAACCAATATGTAATGAATTGAAAGAAGGCGTTTTATTAATAAGCATAAATCTTTAAATATTCCTATCTTTTCAAATAATATCATTCATAAATAGTAGTTGACTAATTAATTACATATGGTAAAATGATTATTTTAATGATTATG
Source organism: Cercopithifilaria johnstoni (assembly GCA_916381525.1). Taxonomy (NCBI): domain Eukaryota; kingdom Metazoa; phylum Nematoda; class Chromadorea; order Rhabditida; family Onchocercidae; genus Cercopithifilaria; species Cercopithifilaria johnstoni. The sequence continues at coordinate 33,294 of CAKAEH010001238.1, forward strand.
AATATATCGTTTTATAAAATTTAGGCTATTTATTGATTGTCTTAATTTATGTTATTTCAATTTTTAATAAAAAAATAGAAGAGACGGAAGTTGTGCTGACAAAATATTAGAAATTTTGAGGAGAAGAAGATAGAGAGGTAGAAAAAAAGGCGACCTTACTTATATTTACTTCATTTTTGATTTGGCGATCGTAGAATTAATCTTTTTTCATATCCTAAAAATTTGTGCCTTAACTTGTATCTATTATTGTCTTCATTGATCGATTGCTTCTTTTTTTCTTCCACATTTGCGAAATAATATTAAGCTAAAACATCACCCTACTCGATGATATGATAAATTGCATTTCTTCTTTTTTAACGATTAAACATTTTCTGTTTTCACAATATTTCCTACCAATCAATAAAGTATATATTTGATATGTACTTTTGAAAAACATAACTAAAAAGCTATAGAAGCTATATGAAAAAAGCTAACTAAACAAGCATCCTGAAAATGGCTCATAATTATCTGTTGTATTTTGAACATTGTTGCCACATTATACTGTTGTCATGGCGATGGATGGAAAATTTTAAAATAAAGATATTATAATATTTTTTTATTTATAAGATATGAAATCATTAATTATCTACTGGAAATAATATGATAATGTTTTCTTTTCAAAAAAAAAGAAATAACTTATTTGAATGGAAAAAGAGAAAAAAATATTATAATATTTTGTTGCCACACGATACTATTTTATTGCTAACTATCTTAATTAAAGATTTAAAATTTTGCAAACACATTTGAAATATTTACCGGAACTATTAAGAGGATGATTTTTCCTACTATTGATATGATAATGGAATAGTAAAACATTGCATTTTTTTAAGGGAAAAGTTTCGATTTCGATTTATTGATTTTTTTATTGCTTCAATTATATATATGTTAAGATAGATAGTTATTCAACATTCTAAAATGATTAGGCTAATTCTTCTTGTCTAAATAAATTTATTTTGATTTTTCGTGTTAGGTAGCTCAAAATAAAACTTAAAATGTGTGTCGTGCATAGAAACTTTAATGGCTTTATCGACTTCTCCTCGATGTTATAATGGTCACTTCAGAGTGACATGAGAGGAGAAGTGATTCTTAGTTCATCATCTGGAAGTTATTAATGAAAAATTCAAATAATAAAGAGATGTCAAAATCAAAGATTGAATACAACATTGAAAGAAAGATAACGAAGTGATTTATGTTCTGTGACAATTTTTTTAATTACTATTTTTACCTGGCAAAATCTTCTATTGATGTCATCAACGCAGAAGTTCTTTGATATCTTTGAATACGATACACATAAGTAGCATACGAGATTTGTTTTGAAAAAATAAAGCTATACGTGTATTACGTGTTTTTTTCGAATTTCCAATTAATTAATCAATCAGTATTGTTCATGAAGGAAATAAGATTAACAACACTCTAAAATAATTTTAATGCTCGTTAAACAGAAAAATTTTTGGTTTCAGCAGAATTTTGAATTTAAGCGTAAAAGAAGGATTAATGGGTGCAGAAGTTAAACATTATCTTCAACAACACGCTATACCGCAACTCTTTGAGGTTCATTTTTTCATTTTCAATTTTATATTAATTTATTAAATTTATAAATTATATGTGATTATAACGTATTCAGGAAAAGAAATTATCTAAAATTTCCTTATAATACCGGAAAATCACTTTTTTGATGATCCATTATCATTGGCGAAAAACTTGAGTGATATATTATATTGATATGATCAATAATAATTTTAAATTATGTAATTATGGTAAAGTATCCGTTTCATGTAGAAATTCTTACAATGTTCAATATTGAGCGAAGTAATTCGGTCCTTGTCCAGAATTTAAGAAAGATTGATGGTAGCATAAAGTGAGTTAAGTGATTAAATAAATGATCAGTTATTAAGCAATTAAGTAAAAACAAACAGGGAAAATTAGAAGAAAGATAAGAGATAAAATATGGTCATTTTCAACATTTTATATCGTTTATACATTTAGTAGATATTTACGCCAGCGTTTGCAAACTCAGTATTTGGATAATAAAGTTGAAAAAGAAGTGATGTGAAAGCAACATAACTTTCTAATTAGTCGAATTAGCGTTTCCCACATTTATACAACTTTTTTTTGCATACATATCAATTTTTACAATCAATATTGGCGAAGAGAAAGACATCGTATCTAAGAAGGTCACAGATCTTTTACAATCAATATTAACAATCAATATTAGCATTAGGAGGGTATACAAGAAGCTATGAAAATCAATCACAATTGTTAAGAAGGTCAAAATTCCCATAAAAAAGCTTATCAATATGGAAGTTATAGAAGATATTTCACTATTATTATATAGCACTTCTATCAGTATATAATATTTTTTGCTTTGCTCTATCCTTTTAGTCATTTAGCCGATTTTTTGGTTCATTAAAAAAATATCGATAATTCCAAAAATTTCAATGAAAAATATCTTGCAAATAATTTTTTGCAGCATTGCATTAGCACAAATATCATCCCATTTCCTTAAGTTTGCGCAGCAATTTTCGGCTGAATTGAAGCTAAAATAATTGATGTAAACGAGGAAACTTTTAAAAATCTATATTATCCGTTTTTATTACTCTTATTTCATTCTATGTGGTTCTATTCCTATTCATTTCATTTTCCTTTAATACATCGAAATTTCTCTTTGAGCTTGGAAGTTTATGAATTCTTTTATATTCACAATAAATCAGTTGAAAGATTCAGTTAATCTACAGATTTTGTGAAATTTTCCCGAGAAAAAACTGTTACCATTTCTTATAATTATTAAACGATACAATATTTTAGTCTCATTTCTATAAGCTTTAAATAAATCTAAAAGTTGGTTTAATAAGGCCATATTGAAATCTGAATTTACCGCTCATAAACTTATAAGCTTTGGCTTGGAAATTGTTCTCACGATTAGTTGTCCTTTGGTTATCTGTGGTCAGTTTTGGACATCTATACAATCCATATAGAATGTGCTTGTAGATATATCTATATAATTCAAATAAAACTTACATTTGGAGTGTGTTCTGTCTTTAAAATTACTTCCTATGAATAATAATAAATTTGTACGCATATTTTAATGGCTTTGTTAATGTTAAATAAAATATAAATTTTTTTGCTAAATTTCTTAACGTTAAATTATTTCTTTTAAAAAACTTGTTCACCTTTCAGAAATTTCTTACTCAATTAGATGTTTCGAATTATTGTTATATAGTGAGGAAGAAATAACTGTAAAGAGAATTAGAAAAATCGGATTTATGTAAACGTCGATGTAGCGATCAATTTTGCGAGAAGAGATAGCAAATTATGAAACAATCATAATATGATGAAACTAAAAAAATTGTACCAAATATTTTGAAAGAGTTATAGATTGAAAATTAATTATTTCTTTGTAGTCATAGAGATGTCCTGGCATCGCCCGGGATAACTTTAGATTTATGACTACAGACATTCCTCTTAATGATATTTTCTAGCAAAACTTACAAATTTAGATCTGTCAAAAATTGCAATCCCAACAAGACGTGACTGTGACACTAGCAAAAAATTCCTTATTTACTACCTTTGAATTTAGTTTACCAAGCAAAGTTATTTATCTGACATTTACAAACAATTTAGAAGTTAGCGATCGGACACTAAGATCAAAAAAAATTCCTTGAAACATTAATAGCTTCAATACGCCTCTAACCAATATATTATCCTTCTCCTACACTTTTAACTCTAATCTTTGTTCGTAAATCTTAACTTTAGAAAATTGAAAATTAACGATTATTAATTTTGATAATTAGCATATTACTTATATTCCTTCCATTTTAACAAAAATTTTTTTTGAAATAATTTTTTTGATGAAATTTTAAATTATATGTTGACGAAAGTCAGATAATGGAATTGCAGAGTCTGATAACTGGATTGATTTGCAACAAACCAGAAGATCCAATTGGATTCTTGGGAAATTCCCTTGATAAGGTACGCCAAAATCCAAGTTTTGAATACAAATGGGATTCATTTGTTGACAATAAAGTGCTTCGAGAATATGATAAACCGGTCAAATCTGGTCAGTTGATTTGCTGAATAAAAAATATGAAACTCCTACCGTTTCATATATTTCTTTAGGAAAATATGAGCCAAAGAAATAATACCTTTTCGATAATAGCCTAATCCATCAATCTTACTAATATATCGTATATTGCACCAGAAGACTAAACTTTATGCCTTCAGATTTTTTTGTAACGTATCATTTCGCATATCGTCAACAGAAAATAAACATATCAAAGCAATGTACATAAATAAAAATTGGAAAATAGTTTTTTCGTCATTGACAAGGAATGAAGAAAGTTTGAAAGTGTGACAATATGTACCAATTTAAATATGCCAAATTGCTCTCTCAATTTTCTTTTTTAACGTATCATGTCATATAATTGCATACCATGACTCAACAAGCAAAGCAACTTTTTAAGAACTTTTCATTTTCCTAAGTATAAGTAATCTATTTCAGTTATTGCCATTCTCTTCTTCTTTTCATTTTATTCTACCTGCACCAACTTTTCATTGCCTTTACACTCGTAATGTGTGTCACTTTAATAATTTTGCATTTCTTTCATCAAAAATCCTTGATTAATTTTATCAGACTTCTAGCAATAGATCTCAAGAATACCGAATCACCCGTTATCTCCCATTCGCTTTTTTTCCAATTACTTTTTGAGATTCGGAAAAAAGGATTCATTTCTACTTTCAAAGCTTTAAAGACTATTTAAATTTGTTAAATAATAGTTTGATCTAAAATATAACAATTGTTAGTATTCATCGTTACCTTAATCATACTTAATATAAAATGCTGTACATTGTTAATATTTTCTGAGAGTTTAAATTTTGAATATTTTTTTAAATTTTACTGAAAAAGCAAAAAATTTTGCTTTGAATACCAATCAATCAATAGGAAGAAATTGGTTTTGTGAAAGAATTCTTTGAGAGAAAATGCTTTGAATTGCAAAAAATTTCTTCAATTAAAATAATGAATTAATTATAAAACTAAAACTAAAATGAATGTTTTTGTTGTCAGTTTTCTTTGCATAATTTATTATTCTTTCATTCAATAATCTCTGATTCTCATTTGTTTTTCAATCGAAATAATATATCTGCAAGTATTATAATTTAAAAAATTTCAAACTAGGATTAGAAAATGCACGTCTGGTAATTAATTCTATGAAGGCTAATAAAAAAATATTGTATTTGCAGATATCATCAAGCTGGCAGAAGTTGAGATTTAAAATTTAACATGAATTTAAAGATTTAAAGATTATTTTTTTAGGTTTGAAAGTTGCACCAACTGAAAAGTCTGAAAAAGCAAAAAAAGGAGCAAAATCAAAGACTCGGACGTCAGGTGTTAAACAAGCTAAAAGGTTCGCTTTCATTGATTCAATTGGAAGCTATTAGAAATAGAACAATCAAATATTATATAAATTAGTACGATAATTAGATATGCCATTGATTCTTTTAAAAAATTTTCTAATCTTCGCTGCATTTTTTCTTCTTAAGTAACTTTGCACTTCCATTTTTCGTTTGTAAAGAAATTGAAATTAAAAATTAAAAAGTTTTTAAATTACTTCTTCCTTCTATATCTTCTGTATCATTTTTGTTCTTCTTGAACTTATCTCAGATCAGAATAGGCAGCAATACTTTTTGTATGGATTTTTCTGCTTCCATCATTTTTCAAAATCTTTTCTGCAAAACATTTCCGCTTCACTATCATTATTATCATTATCACCTATCACCATTAATCATAAGTTTTCATAACTTTCGTTTTCCTTTTCTTTGAAATTGCTAATTGAGAATTCAAACCAGCCACATTTTGCTCGACTTTTTTTTACGATTTCGATTACAAATAAATATTCCAATCTTCCCTAATTTCGAATTTATATATTCCCAACAGCTCTATTTTACTTTCTTCCTATTCCAGCCATTCTTTTTTATTAATTTCACTGAACTTCAATGAATATTCTACTACCATTCTTCCAAATTGCCAATGACAAATTTATCTTTTATGAATCAAACATTCCTACTCAGCAATTTTCGCAATATTTCATTCCAGAATTTTATTTCAGATTTTTTCACAATACTTCAATTAACTGTAGATTTGCGTAATCATCGCAAGTTCATTACTTCAGAGTTAATCTTAATAGGTCGGTTGCTTCTACGGTTGCTACCAGTGATAGATCTTCACTTCGACCATCATCCGCTATGCATGCTGCTGAAATGGCGTCAATACCGGATGTACCGATTATTTTATTTATGGGTATTTTCATCTTTTTTTTCCCATTACTTTCAAATAATTTTATAGCAATTTAATGAAAGTTCAGTTAGATATATAAGGAATAATTTTTAAGCCAAACTAAACACAATATTACTCTATCGATTTTGCCTGACCATAAGTTGAAGTAATATTTTCTACTCATTTCTGCATTTTATGATCTCTAATAAATAATGCTGGAAATTTAAATTCAGAATTCAGAATTATTATCAGATAATTTTGTGCAGATCTACTCCTACAGCCGTTGCAATAATATATAAAAACCTTTATGTAATGATACGATAAGCGAGAAAGAAATTAGTATAAAAGTTCTGACATACATTTTTTTTTAATGTTAAGACAATTGAAATTTAATATTTAAGAATAGTATTGAAATATTTCTTTCTTATGCAGGCGGTCCAGGAGGTGGCAAAACACGGCATGCAGCTCGAGTGCAGGAAGCTTTAAATAAATTTGGTCTTGTGCATATTTGCATGCCTGATATGATTCGTGCAGCGATCTCGAAATACCAGAACACTGATTTAGAATGGAAGGAAGCAGCAGAACGATATCAACGAGGTCCATTTTGGTATTCTTAAAACTTTTTAGCTACCACACTTTAATAAGCATTATTATAGTAGTACATATTGCGCATACATGCGTATGAGTGCTCATATTTACCACGCATTTAAGAATAGACCAAATCTCAGAAATTAAAAAAAATTTTTCGATTTATGTAAAATTGATCAATTTTTAAAGTTATGTGAATATGGTAATTGAATCTTTTCTATATCATCTTCGGTGACTGATAGTTTTGAGAATTTTTCGAAAATCTGTACTTTAAAAGTTCGATTACTAAAATAAAAAAAGAATGAAATTATTTGTATAAATATTTTGGTTATATTTTAGGTGAATTGATACCGAATAATTTGGCGCTTGGACTTGTTAAAGCTGAAATGAGTAAGCATCAAAATGCAAAAGCTTTCTTCCTTGAAGGTTTTCCACGTGAAGCACGTCAGGTTGAAAATTTCGAACGCGAAGTAAGAAAATTTTAGAATCTTCAAGTCAATTACTTCCAACATCTATAGAAAAATAAATATTGTATATAATGATTAACTTAGGTAAGACCTATAAACATGGCAATGATTTTGGATTACGATGAAAATACGCTACGGAATCATATGGAAAGTCGTGGATTAAATGTCGAAGTGATTGATGCCAAAATTCGTGAATTCAAGCTTAAAACTTTACCAAGTGCCAAATATTTTGATGATCAACGATTGTTACATTTGGTTAGCTCAATAACTTTATATAAATGAATGGGAATAATTTAATTGAAATGTATTTGATTTTAATCGATTTATTTTATTCGAAAATATCTTCTAATTATTTCTCCAATTGCTTATTTTTTGCATACTTTTCTATTTGTCAATATTATCAAATGGCGCTCTTAAACTTTTTGAATATCTAAAATATTTCTGGGATTCTAGATACCTGGTGAACAAAGCGATCAATGGATTTTTGAACGGATGAAATTGCTGATTCAACGTGCAATGGAACTTGGAATTCCCGTTACAACCTCAAAAGTAGCTTCACGAACAGGATCACCACTGCAACGACTTGATTCGGTACTTAGAAAATGCTTAAGCTTGCAACGAAATGATGCAATATTTTAGAAGCACTTGGAAATTCATCAAATATAAGTTTTAAAAAAAACTATATATTCTATTCAAGAACATTCATGTGTAATTTGAAGAAATTTTATAAGAACAAAATAAAGTTAAGGACTATCCATGTGACCAAAAAATTATTTCCTGGCTTAAAAAAGTAATTTCTAGGTTACTACTGTAACACAAGCTGCAGCAATTGTAGAAGCTGCAGTAGCCAATGCAGAAATTTCTGAAAATCAATCACGTCCGGCGACAAAAACAGAAATAAAAGGAAATGAAAAAATAGAAGATGAAAGGCCGATCAGTATTACAGGAGCAGAAACAAATACTACAACAAAATTACCTGAGAAGATCACACCAGAAATGACATCCGGTAAAATTTTGTAAGTGAATGATCAAAAAGTAACCATTTGGAAAGGAAAGGGAAATTTTAATTGAGAACTTATAAATAAATCGCACTTCCAAAATCTTCAACAGATCAATTTTATTTAGATTTATAGATGTTTTTAATGTAAGTTCTGAGGAACAGGTCGCTTTTTGACTTTATGAATAAAAATGAGAAAAAAGGGAAATCAAAGTTTGTTTTTTAGTTAACAATAGTATTTTCAAGTTTTATCAATTTCAGAAAAAGACAAGCCACCAACGGCGTCAAAACGTGAAGTTTCAGAAAAAGATAAACCATCAACGGCATCAAAACGTGAAGTTTCAAAAAAAGACAAGCCATCAACGGCGTCAAAACGTGAAGTTTCAGAAAAAGATAAGCCATCAACGGCGTCAAAACGTGAACTTTCATCTGAAGAAAATGCGGTACAATTTATTTTGATGCAGCAATATAAATTCTCCCACTTTGTTGCATTTTGCTCCAATGAAGCTTATCTATTATTCTTTAGCTTCATATCAAAGAGATTAAAGTTTTAATGTATTCCAATAGAGAAGTAATTGGAAAAATATTAGTTAAAGTTGGTTTGTTCTTATTTACTTCTTTATTACACTTAAGCTTAAGCACACTTAAGCTATCTTTTTCTTGTCAAATTTATTACAAACATCAACTATTTCAAATGCATTATAACTTCAGTAATAGCTTATATAGTGTAGTCTATTTTGGCTAATTTTAAAATTTGCATTGGAATGCTTTTAAGTTTCCAATCGAAAATCTTCTGTTAATGAATTAATCAAAAATTTAATTCTTTTTCTAGAGTGATGAATCAAAATCTAGAGAAGCGAAAGATGATTCTGCGATAAAGCCAGATACTAATATATCACAAGTATCAGAAGCAATCAATGGTGAACTTTTAAATATATTCATGACGATAATAGCCAGAGAAAAACAAATTGAATAACATTATTCCAAAAAAAAGGAAAATTTCACTGCTTACACCAAATTATTGTGACCCAATTTAATTCAGAAACTGCAGCACAATCAACACCAACAAGCCCAATTACGACAAATAATGGACCAAATGTAGAAAGATCATCACAATCATCGAAGCAGTCAAGTAAGAAGCTTTTCATGTCTTATTTGATTATAAATTATAGTTAATTAAAATAGATTGAATTAAAAATTATGTTGGTAGTTTGAATTTGTTACGCGTATTTATAATATTTCTCTTGCAAATATTATTTTAATTTTCAAAAACTCTAAAATCATTTTAAAATATTTTTGCGCACGTTGTTAAGTATTTTATTTCACAAAACAAATATAATGAATCTTCATTTATTTATGTATTTTTTCAACAAACTTATCGTTTTCGGTAATTTCTTTTAATGCTGCTAAAAAATTTAAGCCAGATCAGGTAATAAAAAGGCGTCAGGCAAAATTCACAGGATAGTTTCGCAAACTTCAAAATCATCTGAAATATCACGTCAATCTGTAAATAGCGCCAAGAGTGAACGCCAATCATTGTATAGTGTGAAAAGTGAAAGTAAGTTTTATTCCAAATGATTATAAGAATTCTCCGTTTTATAATCTTTGTTAAAATTTTATGCAAAAATTGAAATACAAGAAGTTTTTGAGTTTATTCTTGCCATTCCTTCAAACTTTAATTTTTATGTAAGAATGTTTTAATTATAATGATCATAAATATTGCATGATTATTTTTAACTTTCCTAATTCTTATTCTTAAGCTTACTTTTATTCTTTCTTATAAATAGTCTTAATTCAGCTGGAATATTTGCTGCTATATGAATCCTTTTCAGCAGCTAAATTAAGCGTACTGTGAAAATTCTTTAGGAATAGAAACAAATAGCTAATGATATTAAAATAGTAATCAGTTTTCCGGAATAAATTCTGAAAACTTGAGACTGATATGCCTACGCCTATTTTCTATTCAAAGTTTTATCTCAGTGACTAATCAAGAAAGTTACTTATTATTAGCTACCGAATAATGCAATTAACAATAAAATGATAAAAATAGCAGAAAATCGGAAAAATCCAATTAATAAAACTAGTAGGTAAGAGAGCGCTACGGAAACTAAAGTGTTTATTACCACACTGAAGTGCCTTCACTACCAACTACTACAATCTTCCAAGACAGAGTAGAGAAATTCATTCTGATGTTCTTAATTTTCATTGCAATTCTCCCTAACAGATTATAATGTTAAATATCAATGATTATACTATTTCTAACTTTTCAAATTCTTACAGATTTTAGGAATTCAATATTTTATTTTTATTTGCTTCATAAATTTTATCTCTCTTTTATTTCATGAAAATAAGAGACACATAAAAAGACGGTTGAAATTTCCGTTTCTCTATTTATTAATTCCAGTTTTTAGTTCAAACAAAATTTTGATTCGTATTTTTGATTAATATTTAGATTATTGATATAATTTTTTCGTCCTCTTTTTATTAAACTTTTACGGTTTTAGCCCAACAAGCTACTGATGAATCAGCAACCTATTCGGATAACCGTTTTCCATTCGGTCTACCCAATAATGCATCAGTTATTATTATTGTTGGTGCGTGAAATTTCAATATTTTATAATGAATATAGCATCGTATGAGTTCGAATAAATTATTTCCTATATGCTTGAAATACCTGATAAGTTTTTTTCTTTATGAATTCTTTTGCCGAAATGCCGAATTATTTGAATAGGTTTAGAACAACGGATATTTCATTATATACTAAACATATTGACACTGAAATAAGTACTGTTTTTCATCAAATCAAATGTTTACACTATCAGCAGTGTTTTTTTGTTGTCACCAGGTGTAAGAAATTCAGTTTTATTAGTCAAATGAGTGTGCTTTTAGCGAAGCCTATTCTTTTACATACATATATTCAGACTATGTTTGACTACTTGCTTAGACTAATAAAATCTGAAGCATAAATATATATAATTTTGGAAAATCAAACTCGAATTCCTAAAATCCTTAATGCTCAAATTTGAAAACATACATTTATAAATGTTCTTTTTACTAATTTGTTAATTTTTGGACAGTTTACCGTAATTTTTAAATGAAATATTTGCATTATGCTTCAGGTCCTCCAGGCTCTAATAAAGCGGAAATTTCAAAATATCTAGCCAACCGATACGATGGTTTCATGTATCTTAGTATGGGTGATTTGCTTAGAAAAGAAATACAAGCAAATATTGATGATCAATTGTGGCAGAGAATTGAGCAGAAAATGAATGCTGGTGAACCCGTGCCTACGGTAGTTATTTTTAATGTTTGATTCTGAAGGATAAGTTAATTTTTTTTTCACTTCCTAGTTTCAAATTCATTATTGTCTTGAAGATTGTTTTGAAATTTTATATTTTAATGTATTATTTAGAACTTTCTTTTTAATGCCATTTATTTCAGAAAATCTGTCGTGAATTGCTTTATTCAAAAATTTACGATGAGAATAATGATTGCAACGGTTATGTTATTGAAGGTTATCCGCGGACAAAAAAACAAGCTATCGATTTTGAAAATCAGGTAATAAATGACTCGATAACAAGTTTCCAACGATATAAAACATCCTGGAAAAGAGCGACTAAAATAACTTTATTTCAGATTGATCGACTTACTTTAGTAATTTTGATCGATTGCACTGAAGAATTTTGTATTGAAACCATTGAGAAACGCAGCAAAGATCAAATGACAGCCAGGGAAAGTAAGTAAAAGATATAGGCATATGTGTTAAATGTCTTAGAATTCTTAAATTATCAATCATATTAAATAATTAGAAATTTTTTAATTGCTCCAAATAAAAAATATTTTTCTTAATTTTGTAGACGATAATGCGAAAGCAATAAATTCTCGCTTACAAATGTTCAAACAAAATGCATTACCAATGCTAAAATATTTCGATGAAAAAGGAAAACTTAAAGTGGTATGCATGAATTAAAGTTTACTCTATCTTAATATTAATCTGAGATATTCTGGAAAAAGATTGCTTTTATCTAAATTATTTTAAAAGTATCTTATCAAGCTTGCTTATAACAAATTGCTATATTCTTGATCTAAACAATAAATCAGTGATAAATCCAAACTTTTCCTTTATCGTTATACTTGACAAATTTCAAAAATAGGTAATTAAAAAAGTTTAAATGTTCATCTTTAATTACACAAGAATGATTATTAGTATTACTTCATTTTTCTGATAGAAGAATTGAAATCTGTCAATAAAAATTTAATTTTTCTCAGTTTGACGGCGACAACAATCTTGAAAAGATTTTTGAGGAAATTGTTGAAGAACTCGATAGCATTATTTCCAGCAAAGGTAACTTTTCGAAGGTTTAAGATTTTTTTAATCAAAATGTTCGAAATATTGAGAGGTGAATAGATTATTTGCAAAGTAATAGCATTGTGTTGCAGAATAATTTGTAGTTCCTGGCTTTTATACATTCGATGTAGTTCCTGGCTTTTATACACACCGTAATGGACTGATACGAAGTCACATTAATTACTGTTAATTAGGAATATGTCAGCTATCAATTTTTACAGAACAAGAAGACGAGGGAAACCGGCCATTATCGGAAGAATCAAGTAAGAGAACTGCTGGATAGTAAATGCTTTGTTATGCATAAGTAATTATCCGTTTATAATGATTGACTTTGACATTTTGTGGTCTGTTCTTTATGGATCTGTGAATATTTTAAATTATTTATGAAATTTTTATAATGAATCAAAGTAATATCATCGGAATAATGAATTCAACACCCTGTGAATATGTTCGGCGTAATAGAAATGGCTAAGAACTATCACTAATATCTTTAAATTTAAGAAAAATCTTTTTGACGAATAAACAAGAAAAGCCTTTTTGACGAACAAACAAGATAAACAAGTGGATAATTAAAGCATTGTTAAATGAATGAAATAAAGATCCATGCAGAACCATACCAAAAATACGGTAAGTGATGTCTCATATCGTTGTTCACTTTCATATTAATTGTAGAAGGATCATCACAAATCATAACGATTTTGAAAAGAAATTGTTAAAAGAATAAATTAAATAAATTAGAAAGCTGTGTGATATTTGACATGGTCCATCATTGGAATGTCCACATAAATACAATGAGTGAGTGGCTGCAATATCATTTCAGCAAAAGCATAAAATTGAAAGAAGATAATTCCTCTCCGATATAATAATATATCTCTAAATATTATGCATAAGCATTAATCGTAGTATAAATTATTCTTTCAATTGAACATTCAAAAGTTCAAGTTCGATAAAAGGAGAAATGTTCTCCAATATCACAAACAGTCCAAGTTTCATTTGTTAATTGTAAATTAAATACATGTAAATTACAATGTAATTCAGTTAAGGAAGATAGAATGAAAAAAGAAAAATTAAAAATTGATAAATCGAAATCAATTTTTTAAATCGAAAGATAGAATTAAAGTTTAAATATTTCTGATTACATATAACTTTCTAAGCCAATTTCTCTTTCCTCAAAAAATATTTTGTTTAAAATGAAAATATTAAAAAGAAATTTATTATCTCAGAAAAAGAACTTTCGACAGTACATTTGGCTTTTTTCCATACTTCAATGAATATTTCTCATTTTTTTGAAACGCTTTTTTATTAATATATTTAAGGGAATCAATGATTCCTTCAATTGTTATCTTTTATTGCAAACAAAATTTCACTTTCAAGCATTCATTGATCTGCCAAAACACAATGAAACAAACAAAATTAAATAAGCAAAATCAATATCTAATTAAATTAGACGTAACGTTTTCAGCAATCTAATTGACAAATTAAACTTCAGTAGGTGTATTCTGTCGCAACTGCGATTCAGGACTACCATAAACATTTTCGGTGGAATGATTTTGAGGCTGTGTAATTCGAGCGCGTGCCATCGCTCGAATAGGTAAAGTTCCATCGACGAGATCTTCTAGGGCAGGTGCACTTTCATAGCTGGTCCTATAGGGCGGTGAATGTAACATTTGACTTGGTATCGGTATATTGCCTTTTGAAGAGTAAAGAGACTGGAAAAAGTTAACTTTCCCAGAATGCAAAAACATTTTTTTTATGTATTTTTTTAATTCATGAAATCTTCTAAGATTTGAGAAATTTTTAAAACACTAAAATTTTCGTAGAAAAACCGAACGCAAAATGAAAATAAATGGTATAGCCGAAAAAGATGGATGGTAGGTGAAACTGAAACCTTAATATTTTTTCCGAAATTTCCACAATACTTCTTATTCATCTTATTGTTGATCAGTATTGCCTTCTCATCTGAGGATACACTCGATGTTTGTTTGCTGTCATTTTCTATGGCTATGTTTTGCTGTAAAGAATTGTTGAAATTCATTATAGTTTAAATGAAACTAAACTTTTAATTCAAAAAGCTTTGATTTTATAGAAGTGCAGCAAAACTTCAGACGAAATTTGCTGTGAAGTGACAGATTGCTTAGTAGAAAGAACAAATCTTAATTACAAAATCTGAACCTGTTTTGAATAAATTCGGATCAATTCATTAACAAGATCTCGAGATATTCTAGCATCGACATGTTCACTGATGAATTTCAACAGAAGTACACCATCAGGTCGAAGAAAATCCTCTACGAAACGCTTCATATCATCGCTATGAAATCCGCACAACTAAACATATATTTCAATATCTATAAACTAATGATATAATTAAGATTCCAAACAAAAAGCTAAGTTAATTGATATCGAAATTCATTTGAATTAACAAAATATAAAATAATTTTATTAATGAAATGAGATGCGCAAATTTAATAATGAAATATTCAAGTTGACCGTTTCGCACAAAAATATTAAAATCAAAAATATTGTTTACTTAAACCATATTTTATAAGAGTAAGAATCTTAATCTTCCTAACAAATATCGAATTAATGCAGTGATAAGCAAAAAAAATGAAAAGCAAATATCAAATTATACCTTCCATTCACGTTTGTTAACATTCCACAATACCAATCGCGCACGCGCTCTTGACAGACACAACAAAAAAAGGTAGTATACAAAATTAATTAACGTGCAAATACCTACGAAAATAAACCAAAACAAGAGAAATAAGTAAAATTTCTCATTGATCATATTCATCATAATGACACATTGTACAGTATGACGTTGTATATTACCCAGACGACGTACCTAAAATTGAGAAAATTACCTTTCCTTGAGAACTTCATAGTTATTAGATGAAGTGCTTCGGACATGCTATGAAATTTTATAAATTCAAACAAAATTATTGAACAAAAAAAAGCTAAACCTGGAAATCACACATGATAACACGTGGAAATATTGACGATTCCATCCACTCATTTCCGGATACTAAATCCGTTATTGTCTACAAAATATTTTTTTGGTCTAACTTTCGATCATCAATGAAACAACAATAAAAATATTATTTTGAAAAACTGAAATACTGAAATATCAGCAAGTAAACACGTTATTTTGAATAATCGGCAAATATTGTCTTACTCAGATAGTTTGTAATAATTCCATGTTTTATTAATAAATAGTAAATTAATCCGAAGTTTCAATCATAATTTGATTTCCATTGGTCAAAAATCTTATATCATCAATGATAATAATACCTTTGTATAATGTTATCGATTTGTGAATAAATGTAATCATCGAATTATTTGGAATAAAAAAAAGAGAATTAGAAATGAATGAGGCAGGCACCTGAAAACCCCATTGCAAATAGTGACCACCGAAAAAGTGATTTAACATGTAAATTTGACCAATAATATTCAACACATAAAGAAGCTTAGTTAGCAAATACAACATTGTAGCACTACGGCCCGATCGAGTAAATCCCTAAAATAAAAATATTCAAATTTTTGAAATGTAAGGAAAAATAAAATTCGAAAAAAAATCATAGAAATAAAACTTTAAAAAAGTGTATAAGTTTCATAAAAAGTCTAACCACTTTAAGGTCTTTTTGAGAGTTGAAAATTGATACTGTATCGCTAATATATGCAGCCAAATTATGAATTTCTACATCACGGCTGTGACCATGTAAAGTAGAACATTTCTTAGCTTCCTTTACAATCCCTTGCGGTTGTATTGCTAATAAAGAATTCAGAATAATAAAATTTTAAATGAAAAATTAAAAAGTTCTGGAAAAGATAATGAAATAATGAAAAATGTTGAAATTTTAATCAATAAAAATCAATGGAAATTTTAAATAACTATCCATTTCAAATCATAAAATTTCAAAAAAATCAAATCATAAAATGAATGTCTTTCAGATCAATGAAATGAATGCTTTAATTAATATATTTCATATTATTAAATAATAGAAAGATGCAGGTAGAATGATTACAATTGTTTTAATTTATTATAATAAATAAGATTTCGTTTTTCAAAAATGAAATATACAAATTAATTTTAAGAAAAATAAACGAAGATAAAATGGTCGTAAAAATAGGTTTCAAAGAGTTAACAAAAAAGTTCACTCATTTGTCAAAAGAAAGTTTCCAAGAAATTACCTGTTTCTTTATATAAAATATTCCAAAAATAGTTCGGAGCAAAAAACATTAAAGCTTGTAATGCTAACACTATTGGCACCCACTGAAATGCAATAAATTCATTTTACATGCTATTTACATGCTTATTTTATTTTTACACTTTAATTTATTATAGAAGTGTACCATTCTCGAATACGATAAAATGTTCAATTTTATTCTTTTTATGTCAAATAGTTGAGGAAAGTGTTAGTACTCGATAATAGCTGATCTGATCTTTTCGTTCATTTAGTTCTTCTGGTATCTGTTCCGCAAACGGAATATAGTATGAATTTTGAATGAAGCAGTAATCCTCTGCATACTTTTCCCAACCACCTGAAAAAGAGGATTTTTTTAAATGGCATTCCCAACTTTCTTTCTTTTGTAATCCATAATCAAGCAAATAAACAAATTCGGTGAAAATTATAGCTTTTTACCTCGGAATTCCATCGGTACCCAACACTGAATTGGTGAGCCGAAATATTGTTTTGCTGAGATAGCCAATGCCACTAAAGCTAATAACAAAGATGTTGTATAATAATTCAAAAAATCCACTCGATCAGCAACCATCTGTGGCTTTACCACTCGATGGATATATTCTGAGATCAATGGAATACCAATCATTTTTGTTTAAACGATCTGAAAATTTCGGCTGTGTTTAAATGTGTCAGAATTTGAATTAGGCTTTGATAAAAGAGTCTTACTTCAATATCACCGAGTCTCTAATCATAAAAATTTTAGTAAACATATTCTGAACATATATTAGATTTAACAACAATTATTTTGCTGAGTTTAATAAATTAAATATTAAATCATAAAATTCTTTGTGAAACAGAACTGCGTTGAGCAATTTCATATAAAACTAACAATTGCTAATATAAAGCAAGAAAATAATTTCAATTACCAAAAAAACTGCAACGTGGGTGTTAGACTGAAGTACAAAATTGTTCAATTATTGATTGCAAAGCAGTGGTTTTACAAATTGTATCATGATGAAAAATAAGCCTTCTGATGGAATCTATTAACAAACTAAATTATATGAAATAATTCAGTTCAGTATATTTTCAGTAAAAGTATTCAAAGCATTTAAATAACATAGATATTTAGAATTTAAATATTTAACATGAAACTAAAAGTGTTGAAAATTCCAAAAGTTGCCGTATATCTCCTAATTAGTGTGGGATTGATAATAGCCAGAGCTAGGTAGATGCAGGTGTATACTTCTTCCAATTATAATTTTAATCAGAGCTCATTTCACCACATCAATCAGCCAAATCATTAATATTTTCACCCCAAAAAAAATCTAAATTTCGTTGAAATCACCACCTCTTCTGTTGAAATTTGATTTCCAATTTGCAATAAATATGAGGAATGTCATATAAAGAACTCTTAAAGAAAATAATTAAAATAATGAAATTAAGAAAATTGTTATGAAAACCTAATGATTAGAATAAAGTATCAATTTTGAATTTTGTAACATTTCAAATCTTCTTTATTTATTATGAAATTTGTGTAACTGAAATAAATAATGATTGATTCATTATTGTCTAAGTTCCATCTGTTGCCACATTACATTTTATAAATCATTCCCACATAATCTATATGCAATTATAAAACGTTATTACAATTTGACAGTTCGATAAAATTATTAGACAAAAAGTTTTAAAAAGTTGCAAACAAAAATTAAGATAGAAGAGTGCAACAAATTCACAAAATCTAAACATAAAAAATAATCGATCAAATATAATAAGAAAATGAATAGTTCCAAGAGCAAGCATTTTTAATGGGTCACACTTGTCCACTAAACCCAATGGCTATTGACCTTTGTCAAACTGCCCTCCAGTTCTCTTGCCTCATTGATCGATCGATATATTCATTCAGAAATATAACGGTCGATATAGTACACAAAAGAAGTATAATCCCGAAGAAGAAAGATACTGAATAATCAAATAATCAAAAATGGCTAATTAATGAATGTTAACGAAAGATTCTAATAATCAAAAAGTTGGGAAGGGAAAAAAAATAGTTTATATCCAAACTTTTCGAGAAAAGTTATTCTTGCTTATCCACAATTATCGAATATACCTGTAATTATATTAATATCAACCAAACAATTATTATTTGGAAAATTTTATAGAAACTTGCTTCTCAAAAATTTCCGCAAAATAAAAAAATCTAAGAGGAGAGAAGAGATTTCTGAGAAAAAAACAAAAGTTCATTTGTAACATTTCAAAGTTTTTAATTTTATAATCTGTAAATAAATATATGAGTATATTGTTGAAGTGCAAAACAATGGCGGTGACAATGAATGACAACGAATGGCGGTGATTTCTTTGAGGCGCAAAAGAATTTGAAAAAATGTCGCCTTATAGAAGTAATTAAAATGATGGAATATCGGATGTAAAAAAGAATTATAAAATTTAGTAACAAAAAGCAAACGGAAGAAAAGAAAGAGATTTTCGTTTCAATATCATCACAACGAGAATAAAATGTATATATAAGAGGATCAAAGAATAATATGAAGTAAGTGAAATATACTGAAGAGGTACCATCGGTAAGAGAGAGAGAGAGATTTCATTCTCTCCATCACCAATACTGTTGTCTTATTTCAATTTAATCATCCCTCACTAAACCGTTCAGCTTTTTCAGTTCAATGCTAACTTGTGATGCTTCTTGTCGTACAGAAATAGATGAACAGAGAGGCACATACTGGACACCGCTAAGCGACGATGCCATCCATCTACAATTTAACATATGGCATTTCATATTTCAAATTGATAAAAGCTATTCCTAAATACAAATTTCAAAATCATTTCTCATTAAACGGTTCAGTCTTTTCAGTTCAATGCTAATTTGTATTGCTGTTATTTTTCGGAGACACACAATTTGAGATTTGAGATTATTTTCAATGTAGAAATTTATTGATCTGATCTGATGGATAAAGTTGCACAACCTGTGCTTGGATGATTTCAATTTCAAATCATTAAATGATAATAATTTCTATTAAGTGAATTTGTTGTCAGTCCATTTTTCCCTTAAAATATATGATATTTCATTTCATACTTTATCTTTTCGACTTTACTTTTTCTGATTTTTATTTTCTTTTTATCTTATTTTAGTCTCTAAATCATTCAATCTTAAAATTTTGCTGTGAAGCCGATATTCCTCGTCTTAATAAATATTATTTCGTTTCATATATACATTTGCAATAGTCTTTCGAATACATTTATCTAGGTGTGATCACTTGACCTTTGCCTCATGTATTGGTCGTATTACCAGAAAGATGAAGCAGTTGTTTGAGGGTCAACGAGTTCATCTGACTCTAGTGTACTGGCTGAAATTTAACATTTAAATCTAATTGTTGCAATTTGTTAAAAAAATTTTTCATCCAACTTTATCAGTTGTCGTATGCTTTTAAAATATATTAGCAACGTCTTGAAACATTTTATCAGTGATGTGTAATGCTACACGACCTGATATCATTGTCGGCGATGTCAATGGATGCCAAATGGTTTCATATAAATGGTTCAAAGAAATTTCATCCGTATCTATTTTCCACCAATGATTTTTGATCCTTTTATTTATCATTCCAACTATTTCAAGCATCACTTTGCGCAAGGATCAGGAAAACTTACAATAAAATTCTCGACATTACCAACATTTTTCATCCCGAAAGCCGATCTCCGAAATTTCAGATGTGATGTGATGCCTTCTTAAATCACAACGAGCTTGGTGAAATTCTCATAAAAATCTCGTATGCTTCAATTTTTTGACAACCAACTGATATGGACTACTAAAGATGTGAGACAAAAGTTTGGAATATGCTTGAAACATCCAATCTACGTCGAAGAAAGATAAGTGAATATCAAATGTATCTAACATAGTCTAACAAGCTTCAGGTATGCCGAAGTGATCGGATCACGAAATCAAAAGTTCAAATTATTAAAAGTCATTTGCTGAGCTTATTTTCCAAGAATCCTCACAAATGATATATAAAAAGACAATCTATCTACCACTACTTTTAACTATTAGCACATTTTGTTAAAATTTTACGTTTGCTTCACTTAATCGAATTAGCTTTACTAATCAATAAAAATCATTTTTTTCAGTCATTTTACTCTGAATAAAGGAATTCTTACGAAGAATGCTGGCGACATAATCTACCAATAAATAGCAAACAATTATCATACTCAGCAGAGTCCTGTGGAAATGATTTATCGGTGAACGAAATGATGACATTATTACGAGTTTTACAATTGCTGAAAATTTCTTCTTAAGCAAATTGAACATCAATTTTTTTCTTTTGTTCTTTCAATTATTTTTTTATATGTAAAAAGTAAGAAAATTTTAGCATATTATAACGATGAAATTATATTTAAAATAAAATCTAGAACTACGGTTGAAATTAAAATCACAACTTCATGATATAACTTCATGATTACTGATTAACTTCATGATTAATGATATATATTAATTAGAATCTTCCAAATTTACATTTAAAATAAAAGAGAAATAAGATCAAAAAGAATTTGGGAATAAAATAAGATTGATATCGAAATATTGAGAAGTTTTCAAACCTTTGACCTAAAAAGAAATTGAAAAAAGTTAAATAGAAATAAAGTCAAGGCAAAAATAAAGTAGCTGAACTTAAAGAGGAAATTTTGAAATTTAATGCGCTAAGCTCACAGTATCGCCTATCTTATCTCGCAATTAGCATCGCATTCATTTCACTAGTAAATTAGTAGCAACCGATATTGCAATTGTGTATGGATGGACATAGTTGGACACAACGCTTTTATTTCTGTTTATGAACTTTCCTTTCTATTTGCTTAATCGATTTCCGATGAGATTTTTGCGCACTGAGTCATTGAAAACTTCGCAAATGTAAATTACATATATGAATATGAATTGTTTCATTACATTTTAAAATTATTTCATAGCTTTTTCTATTTCATCACATTAGAAAAATTGAAATTTCAACCATAATTATTTTCAGAACTGTAAGTTCGTGCATTTATCATTAATACCTTTTGCACGCACAATCGAATTACCTTTTAAATTTTATGTAACACAAAAACAAAAACTTTATTGGAAAAAAGGATGACGAGACTGACTAAATGTTAAGGTAGATTATCAAATCACCGGTATTGGTAATTTGATCATTATAATAATGCTAAACAGTTAACTCCAACTTCAAGTTCTCTATGATTTCAAAATTAAGCTCAGTTGCTAATTAATTAGTAATTACTACTGATGAAATTTAGATATAAATACTATTTGCGTTGTTCGAACAAGAAAGAGAACGTGGAAAATAATCTAACAAATTTTAGCAAATCATTACTCCAATTTTTCATATAGGTAACTATAAATCAGAAAATACTTTCCTATTTATTGCTTTTGCTTGAGTTTCTCAAAATTTATTTATTTCTGAAAAATTTCTTTGTCACAATTTAAATATTATAAATAAAAAGTTTCTCAAAAATCATTTCATTGTATTTTGTGCCAAGTTGATTTGTTGCTCATCAAGCATTTTTATCTTCGACACTGTTTGACATTTACTATTATTTGTGTTGATGCTTCGCTATTATAAGGCATAAAGCTTATGGTTCAGCTAACTAGGATTCAACGATTACAGTAATTGTTGAGCGAAATGCCGGAAAATACAAAAACGATTTTGATCCAGAAGTACGTATGTGGGTTCATGAAGAAATAGTAAATGGAATTAAACTTACTGAAATTATCAATACAGAACATGAAAATGTTAGATATTTGCCGGGTAAAAAATTATCACCAAATTGGTGGCTGTTGCAGACTTAGTATCAGCCTGCACAGATAGTGATGGGATTGTTGAAAATTATTTTATTAGTCGAGTTGTTTTATTACGGCCCAAACATTAAAACATATTTCAAAAATTTTGGAACAGGTGATTTCATGGCAACATGTACTTCTGGGCGTAATCGTAAAATATACGAAGCATTTATTAAAACCAAAAAATCGATCCAGGAGTTGGAACAAGAAATGCTGAATGGACAAAGTTTTCAAGATCCAGCAACTGCTGAAGCAATCTTTGTGATGCTAAAAAAGCATAATATGATATCGAGATTTCCGATATCATACTGTGCTTTCTTAACATCACTTTTTTAACATCGCTATTTATCGCAGTATATCAAATATGCACGAAGGAACTTTCATCGAATCTTCTGATTGAGCGTATAAGGAAATGCAAAACTACCAGATAATTGATTGAAAGGTCAGCAATTCTTTACCAGTTTTCATCAACGTAATAATAAATTTGCAATATATCAGAGTAAATTATCTTTTTTATAGCCCCTGATTTAGATCTAGTCAGGAATTTATCATTGACTAAGGCCGTTTAATTAGGAATATGTGCAACCATATCTGTTATTTGACAATCTAAAAAAGAATCATAAAATAGCTACGTTCGTAACACAGCGGATCAAGCATCAAATTAAATTTCTTGAATAATGACAACAGAGAAAATAAGAAGGAAGTGAAGAAAATGGGATGAAATTATAACAAATTGGCACATTTGCAAATAAAAACATTCAAAAAAATGCTACGATTATCGACTTATTTGCAAAACAATGTCAAAAAAGAAGTGGTTTGGGAAATATACCTTCATTCTCATCGATAATAAAGATTGAGGCCGCATTACAGCACTTAGTCCTCTGAGGATTATGTACGCAAGGTCGAAAATGGGTCTTGATAGGGGAGGGTCTTCAGTTTCTCGACCGCAACTAAGACCGCAGTGATATCACAAGGATTTTCCATTTCCTATCACAATAAGAATCTTAATTAACGAAGTTATTTCCCTGAACGAAAAGCAATGCTAAGAAGGCAAACATTCAAAGATGTAATTCTGATCTCAACATAAGCCTATATCTGTTAAACTGGCAGAATTTTCAGTTTATGGAGATTAAGCACATCTCAACAGTACAGAGCGATTAAGGGAAATTTCTACAAGCAGATATTAGCATATCCATACATATTAGATTATTTTAGCCCTCGACTCCATTCTGGACGTGATATTTCGTTTAAATCTTAAAAAGTACAGGGCTCACTATATAAGCTATACCGTACAGTAATATTGACCCATCTAAAAAATTTATCCAAATTTTGATATAGCTGTTCTGTTGTTTTGAAATGCTCATCACATGCACATCATATAATGTATTTTGTATTTATATTATTTTGTACTCATATTTATCATACAGTTGCGTTTACACCTTTTATTCCACATCATGTATCTCAATTTAATTTTGCAACGAAATACATTATTGAATTAAATACTCAGTGATTGGAAGTATTCAAATCGCTAAAGTTATGAGGAAATTTAACATATTTCATATTAGAACCAAGTAAGATATTTCCAATCGGATTTTTTCAAAATAATTCTAGCTCACTATCCAATCAGGAACCAAATCTAACGATGCACTGAATAACTCCCTCATAATCCAAACAAGCCGTTCAGCAGAAATTCAACGAAGCGGAATTATCATTTTGCCCGAGCATATTTTTACCCTAGAACGATACTCGTTGTATGCAACGAAAGTGAATGGAAAACATAAAGGCGTAAAAAGATGCACAATTAATGCAGAAACGTAAAAGCCATAATTAACGAATAATAATTGGGAGTTTTAGAGATATTTCAGCATGGAATACCGAACATCATATGTCAACTGTATTTTTAAAGACGTAAAGATCCTTCAATTAAAATTTTCTCCAGAAATTCTCAGACATTATATTCGGTGATATTCCAAAAACTTAAAATAATTCCTATCACTAGGGCCCTTTAACGAGGCTTTCGTCCTTTGTGACTAGAAGTTATTAACAAGTATCTATTCTGAATTTTTTAAATGGAATATATAACATTTTATTTTGATATGAAAACAAAATTTCCGTCGTCACGAAATGCTTTTAATAATTTTACTGGTGAAACACCAAAAATGACTGCCAACTCTTCCAATGAGCGAGTACCGTCACAAAGTTCAGCTATCCTGCAAATAAATTTGAAATAAAGTTGATTTCAAGTAATATAACTTGTTTTTGGAAGTTATACCATCATTTTTCGGCGCATAAAATCTTGTATCAAATATCAAAATTACATATGAATAATAAATTAAAGAGTATAAAATAATCCGGACTCATAATTTAGATCTTTTCTTATGAAATCAATGCAGCGACAAAAAAAATGAATTCACGAATAATTAAATGAATGAATGATTCCATGTGTCGATTAAAACAAATCAAAAAAAAGATCGAAAATATGAATTCAAACAAATTTATTTGAAATAATTCCAGTTCATTCTATTCATTAAAAGTATGAAAAGCATCTGAATGAGTTTACCTTCGTAGATCGCCTTTCTTTAAAGAAACAGGATAAATATATAGCTTTCGAATAAACCCATGACATACACCAAACTGTATCGCACGCCTTTCGTCAACATTGTACTGCCTAGGAGACATCCTTTCACACCAATCTTTCATTGTCATGCCAGTCTGTAAATGAGTCGAAAGTGAAACAAGCAGAGATGATCCAGATAAATTATTACACAATTCTAAAAGACACCTTGTTTTGTACTCCTAGTTTAAAAATTATTATCAAATTAGCTTTAAGAAACATACCTTCAAACTGGCATACAATCGAAACACGTCGGCAAATAAAGGTTTTGGACCTGAGCTTTCTCCTTCATTGTTTAACGGCCGTATAAAATCCAAGCATTCATGAAATGATTAGCAAGCAAATAAATCTGATGGAACGGCGATAATTTAAAAATAAAACTTTAACTTGGCAATAGCAAAAAAGTCAAGAAAATGTTAAAAATATACTTCCTTTGTGCATCTGCTGAAAATCAATCAAGAAAACTACTCTTTAATCAACGCTAAGCAAAAATAATGATCGAAGTAATAGGAAAGAGTGTGATTTACGATCGAATTTTCGTATATAAATAAAAAAACTTCCTTCATATACGCCTAATCTAATTATGAAATTATACAACTAGAAATTCTATTACAAATTCCTTTTTACAAAAAAGCAAGATATTCAAAAAATATATATTGCAATTTACTTCGATCAGATCAGCGTTCATATAAAAATTGTGAAGCTGTTCGGTAGCAACGTATGTGTTAACATACATAAAAAGGGGTATTAATGTCAAGCATCCGTAGAAATGCAGATTACGAACGCATCGCATCACCAGATCAGTATCTATTTGTACCATCATGGCAATTTCCTGAATACAACGTACACCATCCACTTTGGGACAAATCTGAAATCATGAACGAACTTCCCTTCAAATTTAATTCCTTATTTCTTCAACATATGTAATTGAAAATATTTCTGAATCAATTTCGATTACCTTCAACTATTCTCACAATATACATATCCATCGGTACATTAGCTAGAATAATTGTGGCTTATAAAAAGCTTGAATAATAGCACATATTATTAAATCTTAAATGTAGCAACTTGATTTAGATTTTTGATTATCTTTTATACTTATAAGATATGCTGATAACAGCACATAAAAGTAAACATCATGCAAACTGAAGTCACATATAAGTGCTGTACCACCCTTACTTATGAAAACTCTAAGAGAAATCGAAAGCATTATAATATGCATTTAATAATATGCAATTATACATCAGCTTTGAAAGAGCAAACATTGTTCTAAAAAAGTTACTACTAAAGAGATCAATTTAATGTTACACTACACTATGCATTGCAATCTCATACTGATTAAAACGAAAATTTTTGAAAAATTTGAGGACAGTGGCATTCGATAAGCATTATGAACTGAAAGCATACTTTTTGTGAGAGAACATCCATTTTTGGGATGTGATTTAGTGTATTCGGTGGTGGTATTTGTGTAAACATTGGCACCATATACGGCTCTACCTGACAATGATTGCTTTGCAGAGTTTTATATAATTTGCTGAATGCTACAATATTACAACACTAATCGATTGTTTCAAAAAATCAATTTGCTTTATCATAAACTCACACCAGCCTGAATTTCAGTAATTAAAAATCTATACAACCCAACCATAGAAACCTGAAATTATGTTTTAGGAATGACACAAATAACCCACTTTAGGTGGTTCAATACCATGAAATGAAGGACATAACTTCAAGTATATAGTTGTCTGATCAGTAACAGGGATTTTGCATTCGCCTGCAAAAATCTGTAATTATGGGAAAACAGTAATGAGTCCATCAAAAGTATAGCACTGTATTACTTATCGTCCATAATGAAATCGATAAGCATCACAAAATCTTTTCTAGTTTCCAAATAAAGACCAATGAAACTATTGCCATTCTACGGTAACGTGATGTTATGAAATCAAATTCGGCGAGTTTTTGTTTTATAAAAATATCTCGGAATATTTTTTAACTGAATACATATGAGAAATTACACATAACAGCACCTGAGAGAGAAGAGCGATTTAAAAAACAAGACTTGACATTTAAATACTATGCTATAAAATGTCAAGTTTTGTTTTTTTTTTGTAAAGGCGAGATTTTTTTTTACGTCGTATTCCTAAAGGTCAGATTACTTTTACGCTGCATTTTCGCTAAGTTTTATTCTAATAAAAAGACGAATGGAAAAGTTTTTTCTTCTCTGTATTGCAAATCAATAACGTAACTTGATGCTAATAATGGAACTTTATGCTATCTAATCTATTAATCGTCAGAATAAATTTATCATCGATCATAAACGTATCATACTGCCTCTGACACAATGCTATCAAAGGAAAAAAAATAACACCAGTGATAATCCAAATCTTATTTTAGTAAAAATTCAATATAAAGAAAGAATTTTTTCTTAAAATCGCTGAATACATTCCTCAGAAGGCATTTTGTTGTAATACATCTTTCATTAATCAAGTCTCAGCTATTTTATATAAAACCTTTTAATCTATTAAACATCAAAGTAAAAATGCCAGAATATGAGAGTTGAAACAACGAAATACTTGCGAGACTTATAATCAAAATCACTGTTCTCTTTAAAAAATTTGTTGCATGTGAAGCAATTCAAGCTTTATATCCTAGCAATGATGTAAGTAATGCAAGCGAATCAACAGGTCAAGCGTACCATCATTAAATTAAAATCCGTAACAACATTTTATTATAAGTGCATTAAGTTGCGGTTTTTACTCAAAAAGCAAATATGAAAATCTACATACCAAGCTCGTTGAGGTCTTCGAATATGTTTAACAATAAATCAGGTAGTTTGTCCTGCGACTGTGACAAAAAACGCGTATCCTGAATATCTTCAGTTATATTTTCGCTTATCAATTTTTTAACTCAATCATCTCAGTATTTTATAAGACCTTCACCTTTTCCATCTGTGTTAGGTACGCCGCACACTTCTGTACCATCGGTTCGTACATGCAATCAATGTGACTACTTTTATCAACTACAAAACACACATTGAATATATAGCGACCGCGAGTATATGAATCAGACTCTGAAAGATTTTTAATACTTGTAAGAATATGCTTCCCTTGGCATAATTATTTTATTAAACTATAAAAACTGAACCAGCTCATGGTATTTCTAGAATACGGTACCACAAAAGTAATGCCAAAAATCTCATATCCTTAACCAATGCAGAAAGAAAAGGATTATGAACAATCGAATAAGGCAGAAAGAAGTTAGTTAATGTACAACAAGACAATTTCCTACCTCTTCTATGAAAAAATTTTTTAAACGAAACGAAACAAGCGAGAATATTTTGATTTTCCTTAAATTCCTCGCACAAGAATGGTTTTCCTATTGTTAAACTGTTTCGAGGGACTATAATTCATATTAAAGATCAAGAACAATTACAGGAATATCGTACTAAACTTTGTGTTCGTTGGTCAAAGTACCATTTTATTGATTTTTTTCTCCTAAAGTTCTTTTCTTTTACAATTTGCTAATAAGAAAAGGCGACATGCAAATCTTATATTCGAATTACTTTCAACAATTTTTAAGATGGCTCATATGTACTGATCAACATTGTTGTACAACATTTACAAAACGCTTGTCGGGAAAATTACTTGGTATCTTCATTTGCAGGAAAATCGCTTATAGTGAAATTGACGATCATTCCTACGTACATATAAGTCAAAGAAGCCTTAATTTTTCATAGATTCCAAGAAGTTGACTCAAAACTTATTTCATGATTTAATTCATTAACAGTAAGTGTAAACAATTTTATATCAAACATAATGACTCAAGTTGATTTTGCATAATGTTCATAACACAGCAATAGAACTGACCGATACCAACAGGATGTCCCATAACCTTGTACACTTTTCCATCACTATTTTCAACGTGGTTCACTTTAATTAGTCGATGAAAAAGTTCCGGTTTAGGAATGATAGCATTTGAAAATGTATCAAATCTTTTTGCATCGAAGAGAAAGTCGGGTACCTGTAAAACTAATCACTACTTGATTAGTCACTTTCCAGAAATCTTTTGATAATTGTAACAAGAAATGAGGCTCAGCACTTAAATACCATTCATCCTTGTGAAGAACAGAGCTAAATATGGGTGATACTTGCGAAAATAGAAACAAAATGAAGTTTTCACTAACTTGTATTCTGATTACTGGACCTTTGTCTGCATCGAACTCGGCAAAAATGATAGCTTTCAGTTTTGGTACATTGATCAGTTGAGAACGGTAAGTGCTCGTTGCAGCGTACATTGCAATAATTGAAATTTTTATATGATCTAGTTTCCAAAGTCCTCAAATATATTTTCATTATAAATGACGAACTCAGATATTTTATAAGCTTAAAAATTCTCGTTATTGCGAACTTCTCTACTTCAGTGGAAATATGATATTAAGACCCTTTAGTATTGGATGATTATCTTGC
Source organism: Cercopithifilaria johnstoni (assembly GCA_916381525.1). Lineage (NCBI taxonomy): Eukaryota > Metazoa > Nematoda > Chromadorea > Rhabditida > Onchocercidae > Cercopithifilaria > Cercopithifilaria johnstoni. The sequence continues at coordinate 63,095 of CAKAEH010001238.1, forward strand.
AAACTCAAGCTTCAATATCAAAAATAATCAAAACAAACCATTGAAGTCACACAAATTTTTCCAGTTTTCGTTGTTTTTCCAACCAGGAAAAAAAAAATTTATAATTACTGATTAAACATCCAAGAATACCACCAGCTACTGCACCAAAAATACAAGGAATAGGCCAACGCTGAAGGAGATTTAAAATATTAAAATACTATTTGAAAAAATAAAACAATTAAAACATTTAGTCGGCTAACTACCTACACTGCAATAATCGAAATTGGCTTGCAAGAAATAAAAGAATGACTGAAGAGTCCTAGTGATTACCTTGAATTAATGGAACATAAATATATTTTAATAAATCTCATAAATTACCTGCCACCAGCGATCCCAATCTAAAGGGATAACAAAGGCGCCGAACCACGCACCGAAAATACCACCAAGCGATAAGTGACGAGCAAGCAAACACTTACGCGATAATTGCCTAAATTTGCCAAGCATAACATACTGCTTTGGTTCCATAATAAATATCAACAATAAATTTTCTTTTATCCAATAAATTTTCATAATTACAACGTATCAATTTTAATAATATACATAAAATACACATAAAATTAAGTGATGGGTGATTCTAGTGATGAGTGAAAATCGAGTGATAAATATAAGCGTCAAGAAACTAGATTTTCTTCTTCCGAGGGATACCTCTCCTGCTTTCCTGAACCTCTTTACCTGTCACAGACAATATCTTCTACAAAAAGCAATATCCCTTCTTTTTCTTCCTGCTTTCGGATAAAACATCTATAATTTTGAATTTAGTGACACATTTAAATCAAACCTCTCGCCGAATAAAATATTATCCAAACTGTCGAAGTTTTCAGCAACTAACAACAATGGGAATATACTCACTATTGCAAGCACTATCGAAAAAATGAAATTTGCTCCAAAATGACTGAAATCATTGATATGATTTAATTATGATGACATTCGTAAGTTCTGTGCGGTGGAAAGATATCTTTGTACGCATTAGAAAGAAAGAAACACAAATCAACTAACCTTAAAAGTGGCGCTCCCAATAGAACTGCTGTAGCATAGATGATAATTACACCTAACGCGGTAAAATTGACAGCGCGACTTAATTTCATAGGAAAAATAATAATCACTCAGCTTCTGGTAAAACAAAGCGTTTTCCGAATACTACTGTACATTATTGCTGAGAGTTCAATAATTACAGTGTCAGCAATTCACCAGATGTACGATCGATACCACGACCGGGTAATAACATATCACATTGATAAAACATGTCACATAAAATAAACCGTTTCACATTCATACAATAAGTGCGGATTCCTCCCGCATTGCTATTCGTGGCACTGGAAAGACAGGAGAGAAGACTTTAAGGAATTCATGCAATGAAATGCAAGCAATTCACTTTTCATATTAATGCATAATAAAGAAAAGGAATATTAATGGAATGATCCATCGAAAGAGCATCAGAAGAAGTCACTTGAACAAAACGATTCTGAGAAGGAATATATCAATCTTGGTACCATAAGTAACATAAGAAATAAGTAAAATAAACGCAGAATTATTTTTATATTTAGAAATCAGCAGAGAAATTGAATGTATCAAGCATAAACAGATCACATATTTAAATGGATTTGAAAATGATTCTGTTGAAATATCTACGAGACCATCCCGTAGTTTTATTATGAGAAACTTAAATCTCTTTGAAATTATTTTTACAAAAGAGAACACACTAAGTTTTGGATTCTTGAATAGATATGACCATAAAGAAATTTGAGAAAACTATTTCAAGCCACCTCACTCTCCAACCACCGCACCCTTGGTTCGACACCGCGCTAGGCAATAACGCTCACTTTGAATTATTTTGATTAATTCGTTGCGCAATTTTTTGTCCCATTTTATCATCTGTTTATTAATGGGGTGGGGACTTACAAGGCACCAATAGGTAAAGAGCTGATTAAAGAAGTTAGCATATTAAAAAATTAAGTAAGACTATGAGAATAAACAAAAATTCATATCGAACATATGTGAAGTGAATTCCTCAAGCAATTTTGACAATAATTTTAAAAAAAGGTGTTATAAGCAGAATGCTTTGCAGACATTTCTGAAAGAAATTCATTTAATATTTTCCATCTATGCAATCTCTTATTTCTCTAAAATTTATTCCTTTCTTTGAACTGAAATTTATGTAAAATACTTGAGGGATAAGTTAAAGACAAGAAATGTGTCGAAAATATTGAGGTCAAATACCTGTATTTGGAAATTTCCGGCCATTTCAGGTTTTTTGAAAATTTAAAATAATCTTTCTTATAAAAATAGAACTATTTATGTCATTCCAAATCAAATTTTTTTTGAAAATCTGGACAATTTTTTATCTTTACAGAAGGCTGATTACTCAAGTGGTAGTAACAGTTAATCTGAGTTAAATTTTTTTCAGTAGAAATCCAGGTTTAAATTTTATAAACATCTTTCCAGACATATAAACCTTGTTTTATTTTCAAAATCAATTAAAAGTTTTCTTTTGCACTCTAAAACATCCTAATGTAAACTTCAGTTTTATTTGAAAAGCAATCACGGTAAAAAACTGAATATAAAAGATGGATGTAATTTGTAATTTTTAATAGAGGAAAGTGACACACAGACATTGTCTATATCATCAGGCGCATACCTGTAAAAAACAAACAAGGTTGAAGTTTATGGTCCAATATGTCACATAGATCATATTGGTTGATATTCTTTTCAACTACTTTTATGTAAGCAAGAGAGAAGTGATTCCTCCATGATTATTTTTATTTATCGATTAAGCAAATATTGCAAATTTTAAACAAATTTTTATAAGTAGATTATGTGTTTTGAATTACTGAATTAGTTTTTTATTACCAGCAATAGGTATCCAAACGAACTGTTGCACTTCTCAAAAATGTTACAGTCATTAATGTGAACTTTATTTAGAAGATTTTAAAATTGTTAAAATTATTTTCTGATTTGAGCAATTTTAGTGATTTCTCAAAATCTATTTCTTTTATCTATTAACGTGTAATCTGCGTGGAATATCCATGTCATTTTTCATTCTCATAGGATTACTGTGAAGAATAGTGTGAGTAAAGACCTAAAATAATTGATGAATTTGCTCTTTTTACCGTAAGTACGAAAGAGTTGATAAATTTTTAATTCCATTGCAAACTTTGAAATCTATTTGAAGAAATGTTATGATTTATTTTATGGAATTGATTTTTTCTGAACAAAACTACTGCCAGTTATTGAATCCATGATGATTGTTATACTTCCTTATTCAAACAAGTTTTTATTTGCAAATTTTAGGAACAAAGGAATTTAATGTGGAATAAGTTAAAATTGCCAGCTTTCTTTTGCTTTAGATATTTTGGTTTCCAATGCTGACATGAAATCTTTGAGTAATTTTTGAATAAAACAAAATTAATTAATTTTAATTTAATTCTGATATGTAAAATAGCAGTGATTTCCCAGAGTTGATAACCAATAAACACTGAATTTCAATACGGAATATAAAATAAATGCAGCAATAAATGTCTTACTTTTACAACAAAAGTAATATAATACAGGCTGTTATCCATATCTTCTCGTACTTTAAGGAGAGATGTTATAATCTAACATGTAAACTTAAAATAATTCACATCACAACGTTTTATAGCAACTTATTTGTAACTGCAATGCTTTAAACTGATATTATCATGCAAAAGTTATGGTAATAGCAAGGTAACTATTTATCCTAAATCAAATATGGAATACTATATATCACTTATTACTTAAGCTGGACAAGGAGAAAGATTTTTTCTTCATTTTGAATGATTTAATCACCTTTTGACATCCACTTGTTGACGCTAATTTCCAATAAAGAAGTATTGTATTCAAAGAAGCCATGCGATCATAATGATTAGCAATCATAAAGCAATCATATGTTTTTGATAAACTGCCGTTTACCTGCAACTTTGGTTTACCTGCACAACTACTTTGGTAATTTTTCTCATTTTGATCATTTAATCAATATCCAATTATTTACAGTCTTTAGAATGTATGACAAGAATGATTGTTAATGAGAGTCTTTCATCCTAATAATTATTATTTATCATAGAAGAGAACTTTTATCTTTGAACACTGCGCCCAACATCAACAAAATTGGTATATGAAGAGAATTAAAAGAAATTTTGAAACATCACAAATTTTCCCACCCTTTTTAATGTTCGATGTAATAAACTTTTTGTTGGAGCATTCACATTGACAATAAGGACACCTAAAAGTTTTTCTTCATATCATATTTCAATTTTTTGTTGCTTATTGAATTAATTTCAATATTTTAAAATTTTTAGTTACTTAATGCAAATAAACTTAATCTATCTGTCATCTTCGCATTGCTGGCATCTTCTCTCTCATTAAAGAACTTTTGATACGTATCTCTGCATAGATTACTAATAACTAGTTGAGAAAGCAAATTTTAAAGTATGCATAAATATATGGCAAGTATTGCATGATAGAAAGTATGGTATAAGATTTCGAAATTGAAGAAAATTCACCATTTTCTTTGAGCGTTTTGTTTAACTGTGCGGCTGTTTCGATTATCCGTGTTGGTGGACAAATAGAATTAAGACAAGCGTCAATAAATACTGCATTGTAGTCCTTTTCACCTTCATAAAAAGTTTATATTGATTTTTTAAACTTTTATTGGAAATATTTGAGATGACTAAGAAAGTATTAGTTCATAAAGAGAGCATTAAAAGTAAAATTACTATTCTTAAAAACTTTAAAATTCGAATTTTTCTATTTAACCAGCAAAGTTAAGCATTTTGTAATACATCTTTGAGAAAAATTGAAATTCTTTCACGACTTATTTGCATTTTTGAATGAATTAAAGACTTTTGGAAAGGAAAGTTGGTGATAACTTCTTATTAAGTGTGATCAGTTTATTTCTATCCCTAATCATTGCTATTATATGAAAAAGATTTTCATTACATTGGAAGGAACACTACAAGAGCGAAATGAAGCTCATTTTCTTAAACTACACTATTGTATAACAAGGATAATGGAGAGAGGCTATTAAAATCTATTAATTCAATTCTGAAATATAAAGTTTAACTTAAAGCTTTTGTTTTCCTTTTTTGAACATCTCCATACATAAATATTATATGAGCATTAATAAATTATTGATTAAAGAAACTCTGTTAATGAAACATATTTTAATAAAATCAAAAAATTCCGTGCAATATCTTTTTAAGAATTTTTAGCATTAAATTTTTTGAAAGTGAAGTACAAAGTAGAAGTTGTCAATTAACTAATAAAAGGTCTTAATGCTAAAAATGCTCGAATTCAATGATATGAAATTACTAACGTATGTCGTCGATAGTAATATAATTCCAAGTTGGATTTTCTAACCATAGTTTGTTCAAATACTGATCCTTTTCAACAGCAATAAGCTCATCGATTTCCACCTGAATAAAGAATTGTTTTCCTTTTTTTGCCATTTCGCTTTATGCTAAAGTAAGATATTAAACATAAAATGAATTTATTGCGATGAAAAAAGTTTCTGATTTCATCCTTTCAAACCTTCGCAATGATATAAACATTTAAATAAATAAAATAACAATTATTAAATAAAATTTGTCGTTTTTGATAATATTTTCTTACCCGAAACAAATGATAGTGAATATAACCGGCAATTGAGCGTGCTCCAAGTCCTACGAATAATGCACGACCGTATTCAACATCATCATCTTCCTTACGCAATGATCCGGTCAAAAATGGAGCTGTTAACATTATTTGTTGATAATCAGCTGGCAGAAGCGCCATTGCACGACATTGCGCCCGATTAAATTGTGGTAGCCAACCTGAATTTACATTCTCTTTCGCTTATTTTTTTCTTGTGATATTTGCATTCTTTACGAAAATCTTCTCTTTTCTACTAAATTAATTTTGCTTACCATTGAATGTTGTCTTAATTTCATAATTATAGATTAAGCTGGCCATAATTTAAGCTTCGATAATTTTTTATTTTGTGGTATAATTTGCTAGTGCAACGTATTAAATGCAACATTCTACTACTTATATATTATGCAAATTAGAGCATATACTTTCAAATTGAAATTCTTTTGATTTTAAAAAATTTCAGCTTTGATATACAATGAAAAACCTGTAGGTTTTTGTAGAATTACTTGAGCAATAGCAAAATCGGGAAACTTTTCCAGTACAAGAGTACGAAGCACAGAATTCCTGACAGTAGCAAATTAGCTTTGAGGATAAAAAATTCATTTAAATATGAGCTTGCTTTTTGAATGATGTACATTAAACTTACTGTCCTTTGTCACCAAATGTTTCATCTTTAATTAATAAGCAGAACTGAAATACTTTGGAACAAATTTTTTCGACCGCAATTGTTTGTTTTTGTTCGGTATTTTTCAGTTGTCCTACCATTAACGATAGCTTAAAAAATGTTGTCTTGTCTTGTAGGTTATTACTACAAATTTTAACTTCTAATATTCTAGTCACTACAAATAGAATTTAATAGAAAAAATTTTACTAGTAAATCAAATCATAATTTGTTAATCACTCGAATTTTTTGAAAACTCAAATATAAAAACTTGTTGGATCGAAAAATTTATTGCCAGACATTCTACTAATCAAAACTTTTGGACTATTTTGTAAAAAAAGTGTTCAGACAATGTTGTATGTTGCAACACTGGCCTTGGAAACATGACTTCGGGAATTCAAAGGATACATAAAACTATACCTTTCGTTCTGTGATGAAGGACAAATGAAAAAAGGTCAACGGTGTGGAAAAATGCGATTGCATTAGTGAACAACTTATTTATTATGCAAGCTTGATGTTTTCATATTTCAAAATTTTCAGAAATATTACTCAGATATAATTTTAAAATATGTCTTAAATCAGAGCTGGTACTGAATTGATTAGTTAAAATATGTCAAAATTAAGGCTGCGTTCCTTAATTATTAAAAAGCAAATAATACTGCTTCCACAGTTAGCAATCATTTGCGCGACAAATTATTACGTTTAAAATAATATAATAAAAAAGCAAAATGATCGAGGAGGGAAATAAAAATATAATTTAAAATGAAAGACACAAAACTTTTCATAGCAATATTTATTTGTCAATTAAGAGAATTTTATTTTTTCCCTTCTAATTATTATATTTAGAAAGCTAAATGCCAGACCATGATAACAAGTGAAATCAAGAGCACTCCCTTCAGGTGCTTCTTGGAGGAATGAATCAAGAATATTGTCATTAGTCCTCTAAAAGTTTGTCCAATGAATTTGTCGTGAGACCATTTTCAAAACGTAACAAATCAAAACAATGAATTTTTCAACAGTGAACATCAGAATATATAGACAAAGCAATTTAATGCAAATTTTTTTTGCGCGAATCGCAATGAATTTTTTGTATAACACTTATCGATTGCTTTTAAATAATTTCTTGAGATTCATTGAAACTATGCTAAATAACTGAAGAATAATCAGTACAGTAAGACATTATTTTTAAATGAAAAATAATCAATGCAGTAAGACATTACTATTAATTTTAATCTGGTAAAAGCAAGCACAATTGCTGAATTTCATTTATCTCTTAATCGATTCATTTGCAGCATTTTTTACATTACGATAGCAGGCTTTTACGACCTTCATTGATTTGTATTTCACAAGAATAACAATTTTATGAAAGAAATTCAATACGACATTTAGTAAAATGACAAATTTTTGAAATTGAATCCACTAGCTAGTTCCAGTAGATGTTTAGATTGAAGTGATGTAAAGTTGAAAATTAATGACTTAAAGTTTTTTTAATTAATATAATTAAAGATGCCTGCTTCAAGATTGTACGACAGACATTTCTATAGTTACATAATACTGAACAACGAGTTAAGAAACAACCAAGAACGATAACTCAAATTTCAACTTATAAGCATCTTCTACAAGATTTCTGGGACCCATTAAATGATTCCAGATTGTATTATTGATTCTAATTTATCATATGGTCTTTATTCGTCTACTCAGTAAACTGTTTGAAAAAATGAATTATTTAAATTATCAAATTTTCAAAAAAACTATTTAAAGAAAATTCTATTAAAAAAATATTAACACAAAGGATGAATAAGAAATTCAAATAAGTTCAGGAATATAAGAGAATAAAAGAGAATTATGCAATGAAGGCAGTGGAGATAGCTTAAAATCTGCGAACTTAATCTACTCTCGCAGCTTTATAAACTACCTCATCAGCCTCAATGCAATTAAAATACTAAAAAAGATTCATAGGCCCAATTCAATCCGTCTAAAGTATATCAATTCAAAATCATATTTAATATATTTCATTTCTTTTATATTTATTTTGATGTAGTGCTTTTACATTTTCAACTTCGTCTTACAAATAAAATCTGCCTTTTCTAGAATCTCGAAACATGACAAAAATTTCGCTAAGACTATCATTCTGTAACATGCATTCAAGTGTATTTTTCACGATTCTTATCTGCATGTCTCATCTTTTGCTGTCAAATGACAATTATTGATTGCATCATATTGCGAAGGTACCATTGATATATGCCCAAAATGTTCTATTTGAACGTAGAACAATAAAACAACATTTTTGCATCAATCATAATTATTTTGACTTGTTAATTATTCTAATTCTAACAATCTTAGAAGATCCAGGAGAAATAGGATTCGAATATGAGTATGATCCGACACTTGACCGTAAATTAATATCATTAAAAAGACAGTCGCAATGATGCGATGTTAAGCAACTTTGGTTTTTTCATTCTGCTCTATTATAAAAGAAACTTTGTTATCATTCCGTTGAATAAGGATGAAAAATTCAATAAACGAATTAAATGACACTAGTGCGATATAGGACAAGTGCTGAACCAATGAAGAGAAAGGAGGTTATCTCCACGCATTCAGGGCGTGGTTTTCAAAATTTTCGAGCGTAGTCTCTCCAAATAGCTACGGTAATTCTAATCATTTAATAATTTTTTGACAGCCTTACTTAAAAACTCAAATTATCAAATATTTGGTATTTCATGCAAATAATTAATTTATTAATTAATTTTCTGACAGCTTATTAATTACTTTGTTTTCTGCATGACCCTCTTGCACAAATATTCATGATGAACTATTTGTTTGTTAAGTTGTCCAAAACCATTTTCATTTAACAGTTCGTTATTTCTTTAACACAAATATGGATTTATTATTCATGATACTGAAGAGTAAGTTTCACACAAAACTGCTAGAAATTGGATTTCAATTTTTTAATAATTAAAATTCTGCTGAAGTTATGGTGCTTTCGATATTTAATCCGATATTTCCTAATTGAATTAGAACTGAAATCTCTAGCAGTTTTATGTGATTATTATACGAAGCAGTTTCTGATTATTATCATAATCAGAAACTGATTCATATAATAATTATATTTTTCAAGTGCTATTTTAAATTTAGTATTTGAAAAAAAGTAAAAAAATGAACATTATGATAACAAGTGGTCAGGAAAGTTGCTATCTATTTTACTTGCATCTGAAGTTTGCCGATTTCTTTACTTTTCGTATCTTTGAAAATTTTACAATACACAACACAATTCAAATACATCGTTGGACATACTTATTGAAAAAATTGAGTTATCAAGAAATTAGAAAAAATTTATTCTAAAACAGCAAACCAAGAGAATAATCGAGATTTAAATTTCAGGAGTAAATTTTTAGCATTATGTATTCAGCGAAGAAAATTTTGAATTAATTTCGGAAAATATAAGGAAGCAGAAGAATTTGAGAAAGCACAGAATGACTTCTAAAGGCATTAGAAGCTCAAATAGCTAGAAAGATTTACGGCTTGAAATTCTTTTCGGTCTGATCAGTCATGTAATGAATAATACAGGAAATGATAAATTATTGCATTAAATTAAATGAAAAAAGTTCTTCCAGTAAACTCATGAAGAAATTTTCGTATTTCTGACGAGAAAGAAATTAAAATATGGATAATCATTTATTTTTCTAAGCAATGAGTAGGATAAACTTTTTGGAGAGTGGAAAGTGATGTGTAACTGACAATTGAAATTTCACAACAACCAATCAAATATTACTAACGATTTCTTTTGTCTATGTCGGATAGTTTGCGAATATTAATATTCTTAGTTATTGCATATATTTTATTTATAATTTTGTAAGGGATTCTATGCATTATAAAACGAAGCATGAAGAAAGCTTGAAAATGTTACAGTACACAACTATTTCATTTCACAAAATAAAAATAATGCAACCTTTGCAGGCTGATGCATTTTCATTCGTTATATAAAAGTGGAAACTGAAGGAGAAAGGCCTTAATATCATCTAATGACTTCACATTATGATTGCTTAATAGAAATGGAGTTAAAAAAATGATGTAGAGAGAAGAGAATGTCCAATCAGTAGATACAGTCCTTAATCCACTAATCTTTATCAAATTAATGGATGTTCATTCTTTTGCCCATTTTGTGAGAACACATCATGACACCACCTCGTATTTCGCATAGTTCTTGCAATTTGTTCTCAATTCTCATTCCAAGGAAATTATTTTAATAATCAAAAATATAACAGGAATGTCTAAATAAAATCAAATAATAAAATTGCAATAAATCTTGCTTAATTAAAAAAAATGAAAATATGAAAAATTTTATTAGAAGCTTCCATCAATTAGAAAATCAAGCTGGGCTAGCAAAAAGATCTAGCAAAATCCATATGAATAGAGCCTAGCAATCTGGAAGCATAACTGCAATAAATAATTATGATGGATTTATTTTCAGCTACATTAATCTTATATTTACTAACTGAATCTCAATTTCTCCACTTATATTTATGATGCTTTAAGTCAACATTAAGTTTAAATTCGATCGATCTTTGTATCATTCTTACTATTTAAGATGCATTTTCATTTCAAAACTTTATTTGCCAATTGTAATAAGTATAATTCCTCATAATCGTTTGGTAAAATAAAATTAAATTCAGCAACCTGGTAGTATTCACAAAAAATTTAAAGTTGTTTGCTGTTTATTTTGTAGTAATCGCATTTTTACTTTGGAAAAGTTAGGAAGTAGGAAGATGAAATACAATGAAAGCATCAGAGCAATTTTTTCTATATCACTTTATTAAATTCCGTTTGCATCCACTTTTGAAAAATAATTTTGCGTTCTAAATTGCATTTCAGTTTATCAGACATTTGATTTCTTTGCATTAACTCTAATTATCATTAATTAATTTAAGTTAGTACATTTTAAACTAAACTACTTCCTTGGCTGTTTGCTCTTTGATTATTAATTTCCTTATAACAGTATAAAATTTCGCTAGTCATTCCAAGGATAATCAGCTCTCGTTGGTTATTTATTCGTAGCGAATCCTTCGATGGCAATGAACAAAATCAGATCATACATCAACATCATAAAATCAGCTTAGTATCAAACCCCTTGACCTTGAATGTTAATTAAGATAATAATTTTTAACTTGCTAAAAAATCAATAAATTAAATATTGATAATTGGACTTTAAAATTGGATTGAACTAATTAGACCGAATGAATTGAAGTTGTCATGATTGCCTTTTCTTCTTATGCTTAAAATTTAATTTCCAAATCCCTCTCTCCAAAATTCTTCTGCATATTGAAAAAAGAAATAATTTTATTCTATTAAAATCTCTAAGAAATTAAATCAGGCTGAGTATTCTGTACGGCTTCAAGAGAACAGAGATAAAGAGAGGAAGAGGGAGATTTCGACAAGGATGAGAATTCGAATTATTGTTTAGAACTAATTTTCAGTTCATTCTTTTTCATCTTATTCACTCATAAAACCTTTGACAGCGAATCAAGTTCGGTAGCATTCAGCGATATCTTCATAACTTATTTAAAACTTCTGCAATATGTTTTATTGTAATTTTATATCATCCAGTTTTTGAGTCCAAATATGCTAGAATATATTCTGGCGTTAAGATATCAAAGCTGAAAAGATTGTTTCCGATTTCTTGCTGCCCAGTCCAAAAATAAGAAGAAGACAGGAAATAATTTTAAAGGAACGACAAACTGATTGTTTTGATAGAAGGGACTGGTTCCGATAAAAAACATCCAAAGGAAGGAAGGTCAAACGCCGAAAGGGGAATGCTGAAGCTACAAAAATTTGTCCACCTATATTCATTCGAAAAATACATTCAATTTTCATGAAGGCCATGGTGTCATATTCGTACAAATGCAGTGGATGAAATATACCAAAAAAGAACCATTTAAAGAGATTCAATAACTTCGTCGAAGCAGAAGTCCCATTCACGACATTTGTTTTTTTACGTCTATATCAGCGCAAAAGTCTGAAAGGCTAATTTTCAATCTAACATACATTATATTTATACTAAACTCAAAGTAATAAAAGTAATATTAGTGAATTAATAAAAGCAGTGAACTGCTCTTAGTATACCAGTGCCAGTGTGTGATAGTTCATTTGAAAATCAGTTAATAAGCAATTTGCAAGTGGCAAAAATTGACAGACAAATCACTTAAATAATTTACTTTTTACGAAATAGACGAAAAGGCTTTTGAATCTAAAATACCTTTTGTTTAATCTAATTGAAATATCTGATTAATAGATGAATATGGTTGGACTAACTTACCCTTTCATCTCACATCTTTTAAATTTATAAAGTATAAAAATGATGAATGCACAAAGTAAAATTAATTGCAATTGCTAAAAAGATCAAAGCAAATGAATGTAAAGGAAACAATATACCTGTATTTTGCAGACAAAAATGTATAAAGTCAAAAAGTCACTTTCATAATAGAAAGATTATCAAATTTAGAAGGTCCTTTGTATTTCTTATTTAATTTAGCCAAAATCATTTTTTTTATTTATCGAAAAATGATATGAAGAGGTATCAAATGAAGCAATCAGGTCATATCAGCAAAACTTAGAAAGGAATATTACTTTTGAAATAGCCGATGATGGATCATAAAAAGATAAAAATTAAAATATGCACAGTAGAGAGAATTATAATGAAGGAAATGCGACATTGGATATCGTTAAAAAGTAACTTTTCACCTGGACAAGTGAGAATTTGGTGAATTTTTAGCAGTTATTGCGAATGAAATAACCAAAATGATAAAAGTGGGTTTGGAAAATTCGTCATTATGTTTGATTTTTTGAAAGGAAAAGAGACTTACGTATTGCATTAAGTAGGCCAAATGAAATAGTCTGAAATCACTGAAACGGACGTGTTTTAGAAGCCTATCTCCAGTTGTGAGCTGAGTTTGTAGTGTTCAAATGGGAAAATAATAGCATTCGACGTGCAATCACATTGTGCTAATATAACTGCATGAGGTACCTTATAGGATTGAAATTCCACCGACGTAAGGACATCGTATATTTTATCTGCTTGTTAATCACTGGAATGTAGGAAGGATGGTAGTGTCCTCAAATGATTAAAGAGAATAAGCTTAAGCCTATAGATAGTCAGTTGTGTAAGTGAGTACTATATATATACGTTCATATTTTTCTAAATGTGCAGACAGTGCTCATTTGTAGTTGTAACTAGGGCTGTCTGATTGGATGGGTCCCAGTGATGACAGTATAAGGAAAGAGGAGGATTGACAATGTAATGCGGGGGAGGAGAACAGTGGTAGGTCATGCCATTTCTATTCCTGCCTTTAACGAAATTGAGCCGACGGGAAGACAGCTGGAGGTGGAAAGGCGGAGATGAGGTTCAGAGAAAAGAGAGCGAGAGGGGAGAAAGATAAGGATCATGCACTCTTATAGCATACACCGCAGGGACGATGTGTCGTGTATTATTGTGTAGGATGTAAAGTTATTGAAGGAAAAAAGCGGCCTAAGCAGAATAGGATAGAGAAAGAAAGGGTAAGGGCAGGGAAGAGAAAGAGGAGAGAAGGGAAGGAAAAGGAGGAGAAGAGAAGGGAGGAAAGAAGAGAAGGCACCGGTAATAGAACAATACAGAGAGGCTCTCTCTACAGACTAAGTGTCCCTTTTCTGTCATCCCAATCTTCCACCCATTTCCACGGGTATTAATGTCATAAAGGGAATGTTCGGTATGGTAGTGATGTGTTCATTTCTTTTATGAAACTCTTTTCGCTTACCAAATTACACTGAAAGGAAGCATTGTTGAGGTATAAAGAAAGTGAGGAAAGGTTGGTATTGAATTGAATTGGACAGGGTGGAGAACTATGGACATTTCATAGACAACAAGCAGTAGGAAAGTGCACAAACAACTTATTGCTCTTTTTAATAATGGATATGAAGAGAGGACAACGTGCGATAGACAGAGTGGAGATAGGTAGAAAATTGGAAAGGGAGAAAAATATAATGGAGAAATACTGAAATGAAATATCCGAGTGTGAGAGGGGCCTATGGAATGGAATAAACGAAATGTACATAAATCATTTGAATGATTGGTTGGATGGATTGGGCAGGGAGGTAGCGGTGTACGGTTGCTTTCGTGATAATAGGGTTGGATAGGAAGAGAGGGAAAGAGGGAGGAAAAGGAGGAAGGAGAAACGAACGGATAGTTAACAAAAATCCCTGCAAAAGAATAAGAAGACTCACTCCATCGTCATACAAGGTCTCGATTCTCTGTTTAAGGACGAAGAGAAAGCTGGTTGTATTACTTCTCAAACTTCCTGTGTATTATTCCTCTCAAAAAAGTCATCATCCTTTTCATAATTCAGAGAAGTTTAGTTAAGCAATATAACCAATCTAAAATGTCATATCAATTTTTCATTTCAACATCAATTGATAATAGTTATTGATTGCTTATTGTATAGCAAATATGTCTTTGATGATCTCTCGGATATCTGCTAGGAATTTTATTGAGAATTTTGTTTTAAAGAAAAAAAAGAAACATTTACGTGAATACGCTAAATACGATCAAATCATTAGCATTGACAGCCTATTCCTCCGTACAATTGCAACGAAAACATTCCACTGCAGCTACAACTAACAGTTGTAAATTAGCATCATGAAAGACTGAAATTAATCGAACATCTTTCCTTCGGCATTTCAACGAGAGATGATACTTTTCCATGTTGAAATTTCCGCTTAAAACATTTTGCACATCTGAAAGCATATATTAATCGATCTATGAAAGCAAAGCTCTACCACGTCATTGTTTATTATTATTTGGTTTTACAAATAAAAAGAAATCGCCAAATACAAATAATTACCTTAATATAACACATATGCTTCTTTTAAATTTCGTAAAATATTGCTTTTGTTGTAGTTCATCACTCAACAACATTCATTTAAATCTTCCAAACTTACGTTTACTGATTTTTTCTCTACCATTAGATTTTTCATATGAACTGAAAAAACATACTGTATAAATATTCGGAATTTGTCTGAGTAATTAATCGAAGGTATTATAATATCAATTTTGAACATTACAAAATCTATGAAAGGCCTTTACTCTTTAAGCGAAACATTGATATTAAATGTAATAGAAAAGTATAGCGCTTTGATGAAATCTTTGATAAATATAGCTTTGTCATACCTTTCAAAATTATTGTCGGCAATTGAATCATTTTAGTTGATAACAAACATTATATTGAAACTGATCCTCTTCAAAGATTTGTTTGTTCACGCCTAATTGGATATATTTCCATTTCCTGATCTGTAATTTTAACTTTATTGCTTCTATTTAGATCTGCTTTACACTTCCAATGATAGATCTAAGTTGTTAATATAAGTTGTTTTATATTACTGTTTGAAGCCTCTTTTACGCTTTTTGCTTTTTTTCCACGACTAAAACTTAGAAAAAGAATAATGAGTGGGTTTTATTAATTGAAAGTATTAGAGGAAAACGAGGTTAAAGAATTTTGTATGACCGTACTCTTCTGTGATCATATCTCATTAATGCCGAATGTATGGCCAATGTATTGTCTAAGCAACAAAAATTCCTGAGCATTGGGCGTTTGATTCATCACGATAAAATAGTTTGCAAGTTTATTTTTTAGCAATCATTGTTTTAAGTTTCAAAGGGATTAAAAAAAAGAATGTTTTAGGAGTAGAAATTGCTAAAAATGTAATGATTCGTTCCTCCGGTCTGGGCACAATCAATTATTGTTGTCTGTTTTCTCAAATAGCGCCAGTCTCGTTTCATGCCCAGGTAATCGCCCTTTTGCTCTTCTTCCAGATATTAACAAAATGAAAGAAGAAAAAAGAGCCATTTGAGTCCAAGGGCACAGGAAAATCCAACAATGATAACGTTCCCGAAAGTGACATCATTCGAATTTTAAATAAACAGTGAATAATGTAAACCATAAAATGATAAATGATTACTTTTCCAATTTAATTTAATTGTTGATTTAAACGCCAAATATAGCTAATAATTCTATTTTCATTTTATCTTCTGATAGCAATTGATTAAAAAATTCGTTATATTTAATACAAATATAACAAATTGATCGCTCACAATTATTTATTAGCTGATGGGATACAATGAAACTTTTGGTAAAAGTTTATCAAAAGAAAAATCTGAATACGTCATTTATTTGGGTGATCATTGCAGTACACAATCAACCGTATCCGCGCAGTCTCTTCACTTTGCTGCCTGTTGACTGATAAATGAGTAAAACAGTTATATTCAATATATCGAATATTGAGCCCTATATTTAACCTTTCTTCTTTATTTATGGGTAATTCTATCCTAAACTAATTGATAATTCAAAGCAATATTATCGATCGATTTGCGAGCCTCACATACAATTCAATACAATAAATTTTAAATTTTAAAGAAATTACTTTGTTGATGCAACCACTGATACTTTGTGCATGACGAATTGAAATTTGATTAAGAATATGACTAACCGAATGGAAAACTATTGAAAAATAAACCTGTTGCAACATTTTCACATTTTGAAAACCGCTGATTTCGAATTTTCTTTTTAGAACAGTTTATTGGCTTCCATTCAATTCTTATTTCTTCCATTATCATTGTTGAAAATGTATTGTACAGCATCGACCTAGCATCGGATACATGCCACAATCGTTCTGAGCTGCATTTTGATCTAAAGACTCAATTCCAATTTATTATAAACTTGTTATTGAAAATGTTTTCTTATATTATAACATTTCACCAATCGATATAATAGCAAATTACCATTCCAATTTTTCAAATATTGCTGCTTGGTTCGAAATTTTTAGTTTTCATATGAAATTTCGAATAAATCCACTATAATTTAATATTTGCGATGATAAAGAAAAGAAGTATTACCATCAAGCTTTTTATTAACCATTATTCTAAGTCCACACTGTATACAACCATCACTTTTATTCTGAATTAGGTCATTGATTGTGTGAACTTTCTCCTTATGATTAGACTAAAACTAACCACTATCTGAAAAGAATCTGATTTCAACGAACACTTATCTTTGAAAAGGCAATTACAAACTTTTATAATTGTAATCTTTTTGCGCAACACTTGCAGGAAATAATACTTAAAGAAGATACATAGAAAAATGGATGAAAAGAAATATGTTCTCATTGCTTTCTATACAAGACAACCATGTTGTCAAGAAAGAAGCAGCAATTTCTTCCATTTGCAAACTTTTCACTTTCAATTTGTTGCACATTTACAGGATCGCCAACATTATGAATCAAGGCGTGTTTTTTGCTTATGTTTTTTCATATTTCAATGTAAAGATAGGGTTGAGAATTTGGTTTTAGCGATGATACATTGGACACTAAGTAGAGTAACAATGTGAAAAATTGGGATTCATTTTATTGCAGGAGAAAGCTGACTTGTGCTAAAAGAAGGAAATTATAGCTAAGGAAAATAGTAATGAACATTTTCAAACAAACAGTGCACCTGTTGCATCATAATCGTAAAAATCAACAGCAAACTATTTGGAAAAAAAGTTACTTATTTAAATAAAGCAATTTTACATTCTTTTGTTAGCTTTCATTTCATAAGGAAACAAAACTATATTCATCTAATTTTCTGATCTCTTTAGCATATTATGATGACAAGTTCAACTTTTTGCCACTTTATCAAATATTCTTTATTACATTGTATGGTACAAAAATATTCCTCTACTACAGCAGCCTATTTAAGCTTCCATCATCTCAAATTATTGATGTTACACAATGCTGGTTATATCACTTTAAATTTTTACAAGCAATTTAACAACAGAATGGATGATATTCAACAGGATGATACGACCAGCTGTTCTATTATGAGTAGACACCATGTGAGCAAATCTTATAGTAGACTTACATGGTCCTTCCGATCAATATGCTATAGCTGGGAGCCAGAAACTCATGAAAGTGCATTGTCTGATTGATATTTGAGAGAAAAATTTTGGAGATTGAGCATTGTTCTCGTTCATTGCAGAATAATTCCATACTTCAACATTTTGTGAATGCTTTATTTATCGGTTGAAAACCAAAGGACTAAGGGAGTGAACTTTTAAATATACTGTATAAAACTAATTGATATAAATGATAAATAAAACTATCAGAAATCTCTTATTAATTTCATTTTCAGCAAAAAGATAGTGGAGAACTGTATTGTTAAGTCCTATGAAATAATATTTCAATGGTATCGCAGGATTATCTACCGGATATATGTTCAGTAAAAATTACTGTATGGTAATCTTCTTCGTAAGAAAGTTTTAAGAACAGCCAATTGGGAAAACAGTGATTTATAGGACTACTAGAAAAAAATAATTTGAAAAATGATTGAAAAGTGAGAAATAAAAATTTGTAATAGAGATTATCTGGACTGCGAGTAAATATTGTATGAGGTACTGCTTGCAAGACTAAACTTATTTCGCTACTTATTAATTAAATGAGGCTGACTTGTCGAGGAATGTCAATCTAAAAACTTTGTGTATGTATTGAATAAGTCGTAATGTTTAAATATACAATGAAAAAGAGACTGTATTTATTTGTGGTATTATATTTGATGCTAAATCCATTACATGATAAGGGATAAGTTAAAGCAAATTAATGCACTTTTCGAGTTTCAACAAGCGGTTTCATGGAAGATAACGAAAACTAATAGCGACAACGAGAAGCTAACAGTGATAAGGAGAGGAGTGATAAAACGTCCTCAAGACTTCTTCGGAGCATTTCCAGGAGGAAGTAAATGAACCATCCGCACAGCTCATCACTTCATCTGTTCGTTTGTCTGCGTGCTGCATGTCTGCATGCGTGCGTGCGGGGCTGTTCGTGACAGGTAGAGGAGGCACGGTTGTAGACGATGCGCTCATTTGCATTCTCTTCATATTGCATTTGCATTCTCTTCACACCTCTAACGCATTTATATAGCTGGCAACACTCAACGCCGAGAATACGAACTCGAATGCATGCATAAAAACTACGGTGGCGCGCTGATAACTGCTTTCACTTTGTATCTTTGCTTCTCCTTCTTCCCCAGCGACATACTCTCTCCAACTACTCTCAATCTTGGATTAATACATATAGAGAAAAAGGATGGGAAGCATTGGTCAAATGAATGCTGACACTGTGCACACAAACCATTAGGAGATGGGTCTGTTTGTACATCTTTTTCATATAGCTCTTTTGCTATGCTCAGAGAGAAGGAGAGTGAATGGATGGATGAATAGGGATGGCGGCCTCCCAGATTGCATATTGCCGGGGGACCGCACCACATTAGATAGCTACCAGACAGGAAATACATACAGACCTGTGCAGAAACTCCGTTTTTTTCCAGATGTTGCCTATTTTTCTCTCTTCTGAAGCGCACACATCCCTGCACGCACTTTCCGCACTCTCGATATGAGCACATCGCACATACACAACACACACACACACACTATATATATATATATAATGTTTGATTCAAAATTGAACTTTCCAGTCTCAGCCAGCCGTTCGTTCCACCGTCTAGTCTACATGTCAGTCATACTGTGGTCCATTTAACAACATCTCTTGCCTGAACCTTCTTCCTCTCTCATCATTGATTGCAGCCTCGCTGAATCTTCTTTACATAGCCACGTGCAGTAGACTTTTAAAGTCTTGGGGACCGTAAGGAATGAATACTGCACATTATTCATCCCGAGACTAATCTCAGGCTTTTCTCTTCTCTGCTACCATCAAGACATTCAGCTCTTATTTTGTTGTTTTCACTCTTCTATTCATCATTTTTCATCTCCTCTAGCCCTACACTATTTCGTTATATACATATATATCATGAATGTGAAATTTTAATAAGCAACAAGCGATTACAATAAATATATGAGATCTTTTCTAAAGGCTATGGTAATCACTACTATAATCCAATCTGCTACTGTAAATCCAAGAAGGATGTAGAAAATATGTTATCTCAACTGATAGGAATCTGATAGTGCAGAAAAATAAGAACTGAGCTTAAACACTATATCAATAATCACTAAAATATTACTGTTTGTAATCATTTCTATCACTATTTTTTAATTCTCATGTGAAAGCAATATTTTTTATTAACTAAATTTATATAGTTTGCAATAATAGCGAAAGCTAAATTGTTTTGAAATTCAATACCTATAAGTGAAGTTATCGTATCAAAATCGAATACTAATATCCGGAATAAACAAAATTCGGTTGAATGCTCGAGAAACCTTAAAATGATATATTATTATATTGTACATTATATTTTAATGATATGTCATCTGTGACACTCTCAGCACTTACCACTCAAAATCTGGTTTCAATACAACATTTTTACCAGATCCGCAGCATTCTCTAAACCTCTCTATTTACACTATTTACACTGTATCTGCTGGAAAAGAAAAACTATCTTTGACTCAAAATATAGAAAAACATTTGTCAGAGCAAGTTCTCAATATATTATTGACAATTGATACCATTTAAAGCATTCTGCAAATAAGGAAAGAATTATCAAAAAAAGGATGACAGATGACATCACAAATAAAATCTCATGTCTTACATCATATTAAATATCGATGCTACATTCCGTTAAATAAAATGCATTCAAGCAAGGACGCCTCAAGCTCAACCTCAAGCATATCTGAGTTAATTTTCAAAATGCAGTGATACCAAGTGAGCAATTACTTACCAATGGCAAACATAATTCACATACTAATGCAACAACCATTGTTTATTAATTTGAAAATAATTTAATGATTTTTGTATTTTGTGATATTTTCATTTCAAACTTGAATTCATTCAATTGCTCTTTCAAATAGCGATCGTTGTACATTTCTCATTGTTTGAAAGATGGAGAGAAGTTAACATTAAACGAAACACTCTTTCACTTTTAATTTATTAACACTATCATTTTTCCTCACTTTTTCTTTTCTTCTTATTATTTATCTGAACAATATCGACTTGAACAATATCTTATTTGTTTAAATAATATCGATTAAGACAATATCGAATATCTTACCAGACATCTACCGTATAATTTGGTAACTACCAAATAATATATTGTTGTCAGCAGCGTTCTTTACTCCTTCATACATATGTATTTATGTGAGATTCTGATGAAAATTTCAATTTAAACGGTGACGTATATATTTAAAAAAAAAGATAAATGAGTCGGTATTTCGTAAGCTAATAAAAGAATTCAACAAAGATACTGAAAGATGCTATGCACAAGAAGCATTCCCTCTTCGTTGAAATGAAATTATGGTAAATGAATCATGCAAACAATGAAAAACTCTGATTTTCGAATGATACATATCAACAAAATGTTTTTTATAGGCACAATTTAGTTGCTTAACGAATTTTGATTCTATGAATTTCCTGTGAAACAGGCAAAAAAATTTGTTCAACAATTATTTTTACATTAATTAGATGACATTATCAATAATTTTGACCCTAAAATTAATGAAGATTGAACTTATCTGAGAAATGCTAGCAATCGAATATTGAAAAAGTAATTTCACAGTTGCTGAATTACTATTATTGAAGTGTTGAATTGGGGAAAAAGACATATCGGTTTCATCTTATGTTTCTTCCATCTTTAATGCTAAAATCTCTACCTGTTAAATTTTTTTTTCTACAAAAATGACCCAAACTAATAAAACTAAAAATTATTGAAATTTGCAAAAGTTTTTTTATTGAGCAGCAAGCATTTAAACTTAACTGTTATAACTTCTGTTAAAGAGAGCGCCTAAAACTTATTTCTCACTTTTCTTCGACATCTTTTTTCATCCACACTATGCTCACAATAATATTCACTATCATCTAAATTCGTCTTATTTTTGGTAAAATAAAGGGATACCTCAAATAATCTAAAAGAGAAGTTTGACATTGTAGAATGATGGCGAAATACAAAATTCTTCGACTTATAATTTTTATTTAACGCAGTAAATTCTACATTTTAAAGCAGCTTGCAACCTTGTATGGAATAATTGAACTCTTTAATAATATTTCAAACGTCTGCCATTGGTAATGTCGAAATCTCAAGTAGTCTAAAGCCATGCTGCATACTGTTTTAAACATGACTTTTTAGGAGTTTTTACTTTGTTATAAATTAAAATCATGATTTTTTTTTCATATTGAAAGATGTTATTTTTCATTTGCTAAATTAACTTTGAAGAGGAAATAAATATTCGCAAATAATCCATAATGGACAATGAAATCTGAAGCATCGAATAATTGCGTCAAGTAATTAATTGATGAAAGTATGCGAAATTGGAATCCTTTTCTCTCGCTACTCTTTTAAATTTAAATAAAAGAAGTGCAGAATGACTGCAGAAGTAAAATTTCGATACTCTTCAATTTCCATTTGAATCTTGTCTAATCATGATATGTAGTATTATGCGTTAGTAAATACTATTATCATTTAAGATGCAAATTCTCATTTCAAATTTTACTTGCATCAAATCTTTGCTGATATTTGAGCAATTTAAAGGCATTATCATTTCAAGCCATATAAAATCTTCTGCTGTAATAGATAACAATGTTAAATGTCAGATCAACGTTAGTTGCTGTCAAACTTTCTCATAGCTTCAATTCCAGTCCACATTCACTTAAATAAGTTATAAACATAGCAATTAGAGAGCCTACAAACTATTCTTTATTTTAATTTTCTAAAACATTGAAAGTATAATCTTTTCAATGATGGTAAAATTAATCAAAATAATGCTATTTGCTTAATCTTAGATCACTGAGAAGAAATTCATTGCATTGGTTTCGAGTTATTTTACAATGATATCAAAGTTTGATAACAAAAAACCTTTGATCAACAATTTTTCGATAAATCACGCAAAAATCAAGAAAAGCAGTGATGAAGCAATTATAATTCTTCTATTACTCTTTAGATGCAATTGTTATGAACTGGTCCAGTGGTACTATTGCTGTAAATCGGTTTAATGGTACCATTACTATAAACTGATCTAATGGTACCCACAGAACAAATAAGCAGTCTGATTTTTTTAGCATTTAAAGTAGATTTACTAGCAATCGTTAATAACAGCTGTCCAATTAATGCATAGTACTTTTTGTAAGATATAGATAAGTATATGAATATTACATATTCAATTCAAGAAAATTTCAAAGCGCTATTTGCGTCTGATATTTTTAGCTCATTTATACGAAGTATCTTGGAGACGTAAAAATTCAGGCAAATTGAATTATTTGAAGGAAGCATTTTTTTTCCCTTCAAAAAGAAAAAAAATGATTGATAAGGCAAATGATTTGTAATACTTCAACTCTATTGATTGTTAAACTCATAGATTATTATCACATAGTCAAAACAATTTTGATACTGAATCACTTTGCTTGCTATTCAGGTCATAAACCGGTAAGTGGACACGCACGATTCTTAGAAATCCGGCGCATTTCGTTCAAAATTCTCAATTATTCAAGTATATAAATAAAAGCAGCTATTGGAACATAGCAGCTATTAGGACAACTTAGTAACAAAAATGCTCTCTTAACTGATACAGACGCCTTAACTCTCCTGGCTTATTATACCTGGATCAATTAAGATTTTATCCATTTTCATAGTTAATCAATCACATATCATTGTCATAAAGTTTTCAAGCAAATTTTTTCGTCTTTTATTTGCATTATATCATTTGATTTGATTCAGCTTTATTGCTAATTTTCTTAAAGCATTTCAACATCAGCGGTTTTTTTAGGGACCAGGAAACATTCTCGAGCAGATGTTTAATAAATAGAATATTTTTAAGCAAAAAAAAAACTTTATCATCATCTTAAGCATAGATTAGATCAAGAGATAGCAATCTTTTGATTCTCCGAATCCATTTTGAGTGACTTAATTTGTTGCAAAATTTGATTGCAGCTATTTCTATTTTTAAAAGATTTCTGCTGTCTGCAATCAACAAAAAAAATGCTTTATTTGGGTATCAAATCAATCTTTTTAAGAAGTTTGAAATTTCAGCTCAAACAGTTTAACGGGAATGATTGTTTGCGCAAGCTTTAATCCAAACTCTTCGTATTTGAATTTATGAAAATTGGACAATTCTAATTGAAAGAAATGGCAATGATGAGAGAACAGAATTAATAGATAACAGATTATTTTAAAAATTTGAATTGACCTTGAGCGAACATATATTTTGAAATTTCAGTTAGAGCCTATTCAAAATCCCATCTACAATAGGAATAATTCCATATCGCAACGCATATTTCCACTTTTGTGTCTTGACTAATCCATTGGATGAGAACTTAACATATTGACCGATTTGTAGTTTTTTTCACATTCTCTTGACTAGTTGTGTGGCGCAACACTTGAAAAAAATATGTGCAGAGAGAAAAATAATGTATAAATTCATTAATTTTTAATATATAATTCAGGAAATATTTTCCAGTTGGAATAGAAACATAAAATACTTTGCCTAAAAAGAGAAATTAAATCAATTCTCCTAATATATTTGACAGTATCATTAATAGTATCGATAAGGTTATCCAAGTTATTTTCGTGGTAATTTGAATGGAATGGCCTATTTAGCAGTGGAAATCTAAGTAATCAAATACAAGCCAAGAAAACTGTAAATTGTTCTAATAAAAAATCAAAAATAAGTAGAAAAGGAATAATGGAAGACAAAAAGGATAGACAAAATCTATCACTTTTATATGCATTATGAATTTGTAGTACTGTGTGAAGCTGTCAATCAATCTGTTAACTTTTGAAAAGATGGGAAGAACTGTCATCAAAAAGTTTCGATGAATCGTGTCTGCATTGATTTTTTGAGATAAATATGCATGTAAAAAAGTAAAACTGTGTAGTTTCAAAAAGTAAAAAAATTTCTGAGTCCCAATGGACTTCTCAGACGTTCAATGCATATGTTTTCTCTTAAATTCTTGTTGTTAATACTTATCAATAGACCAGCGTTTGTCGGTTATTGGTACAGCAGCAATAGGAAATTAGATGGTTCCGATAAAGTAATTTAATTCTTGATAATTGATCATGTATGCAAAGTGATATTAATATTCTTGTCAAGGATCGATTCTCTTCATAGATATTTATATATAATTTTACTTAAAAATTTCATGTGTTCTCTTCCTCTATCTAGCAAGTAATAAATTTGAGATAGAGTAATTGAAATTAAATGTGCAATAATTAATTACGCATGGAAATGATATGAACACAAAGTTCACATAAGTTCATTGATGGTCCATTAGTAGAGTGAATATTTCTATATTGCTTTGTTCAAGAAAAGCATAATTTAGAATGCTCTATCTTATACTTTAGTATAGGAATGAGGTATGCTTAGAGAGATAAGTAGACATTTACCAAAAAAAAGGGACAAAAATTAAAAACATCTACGAAATGAGATTTAGTGTTGCAAGTTCAGTTATTGATTCTTTTCTGGAGCTTGGCATGACCAGAAAATTTTTAAATAAATTCAGTTCGATATCGCAAATTTCTCAAGCGGGTCATTCGAAGAATTCGAAGTATTTTGAAAACTTGAGTAAGATCAATTCTTTGTCATCTAAAACTTCAAATATATCCCATTTTCACAGTGAAAATTTGATGCCTTCATCAAACTCTGACAGTCCTAGCGATTCTAACAAATTTACGACACAGTGTTGTAAGTAACACAGGCAATAGAAGAAGCAATAAGCGCACACAGAAAATAAATCAGAAGAAACAGTCAGTTCGGGAACCAACCGATGGATCAAAAAAAACTTGAAAATTATGCACTTACATCAGTGCTGTTAGAAGAGAAAAAATAGGAGCATCGAGTGGAGAAACGTATATTAATCACATTTAGAGCTTTTTGATCTAACTTCCCCGAGACGTAAGAAACTTCACATAATCTCTATTCCGCATGTATCTAAAGAAAGAATAAAAATTAAAGAAACAATCGAAAAAGGCGATACGTGAAGGAAATGATTTGCAATGCTCTAAAGTAGCCGAACTAATAGGAAGTATGGAATGGAAAAAGAAAGGGTAACTGCCGGAAGGAAAACAGACTGCACTATTGTGGTGTAGTATATCGGTCGGAAAATGCGCCAAAAATGTACTTTGCTATGCGCAACCTGGCACCGAAATCGAAATTGGGAACACGACAAAAGAAAAGAGAAGAGGTGGAACGATGGATTCGGGAGCATAATAGGGATAGAGAATGCGACGGGAACTGAAAGCACTACGACTTCTCCCGACTCCATCCTTCTCTCTCCAGAAGGTGCTCCCTCATTATTCCGAGTACAACAAAGCATCACCCACTTCAATCTCTTCTTTTATCTCTTTCGGACGTTTCTAAACAAATCTCAAATGTTTCTCCTACAGATCGCTCGAAAAACGACAGCTTTAAGCTCCACAGTTCCAAAAAACCTAAATTCTTGCAATGACAGATTAGGATTTCCAAGTTAAGAATACAGCTTAAATTAAAGTTATCTTTGGCTTATGAGGAAAACTTCATTCTGCGCTGCTTTAGTCAAATCATTTAAGACGCATGAAACGAGAATGGAAATTATTTCTTGAATCTTTCTGCGAGTTTAACATTTTCTGATCATTGCGTTAAACTTTGAAGTCAGTGCAGTGTGTTCATTCACGTGGTCAAGAAACTAGGCATCATGTACACATGCTTGGTTTGCAATATATGATCTCAAAAGAACGACGAATAAGAATGATGATATTGTTGCAAACGACCGGAATCAGAGTTGCCATATAAGATTTAATGCTCACAGTTTAATTTCATAATATCGTTCTTTGCCATCATGTTTTTCCTTTTCAAACACTTCATTAATCCTTTCGCATATCTTTTTCTCATATTCCAATTATCTTATTTCTGCCACGAATTTTTTTCCTGATTTTCGATTTTCTCATTCACTCGCTTATCTTTTTAAAACTTCGTATATCCCTTGTACTGTAATGTACCTTTGCTTCTGCATTTTTTAGGACCATCTTTTTGCATCTATGAGGTGTAATCTCATAGAGTGCGAGTCCTAATAGGTGAAGAAGGTTCTTTGAAAAAAGATCTAAGATTCATTCAAAGTTTATTGCACTGTATGGTACAAAAGAATTTTGAAAATACATTTTAAGCTTGCTTAATTCATAAAAATTTGTCTTTACCTTACTGGCCTACTATATATCCATTGATAATAACACAATGTAATATCAGAATTTTAAAATTATTAATGTAGTATCAGTTATGAGTATTCAATTAAAATCACTTTCTTTATCATTAATCATTTACTTTCAATTTTATCTAAATTCTTCTAACCTATTAGCAAAAACCTAACTGTAATAAAAATAACTTTCACATACTCCAAGGTTTCAAAAATGGAATGAAGGGATAACATTAATCCAAATCACTCCACATCGTATCATTCGAATTTCTAGGCATTTGGAACGAATTCAGATTCGATTGTGCTCCATAACGAAAAACTCGTCGACATTTGAGCGACTGTCGTCGGATTGAGTCAATTCGTGATAGTGGGGAAACAGTTAAAAGGAGGCCACTACGACGCAAGCGTTCATGAAGTGCTCGGTGATCTGCGTTCGGTGACTGTAAGAAATAAATATTTTCCATTTAGGTCATTTTCGATTTAAATCTAAACAAAAAGTCTTTATGTATGCCATTTATTGATAAACCGAAAAACCTCGTAGTAAATATTCTCAAATCAAAATTACGGGTCGACAGTTGATCGTTCCTTGTACTAAGCATAAAGTGTCTTCTAACACACTATTTTATTTTAACAAATATCGAAAGTATTACTTCCTCATTATACTGCTGCTTGAATCGTTTATAATGTTCATAAACGATAATTGACATACACATTAGTTTCAACTGTGATAGATTCATTTCGTGTGCAAACACCAAGAAATGAACAATCTTATCCAAGACTAGAAAATCCTAAAACTGTCGTGAAAAAGCAAGCTCATAACTGATAATTTATTTCGCCATAAAAGTTTAGCTTCTGAATTTTTTTAGCATATTCAGGTCAAAGAATTCTATTTCATTGGAAATTATTTAGGCAAATAATTTTTCCAGAGCTTATTCATCCCAGAATAAAATTTGCAAAAGGGAAAATAAAAAATTTTTTTGTAATATTACCTTCACCAACAATTTGCAAAGAGCACGATGAATAGTATTTCTAAGCGCATCACGATTTAATGGTTTAAAATGCATTGTTATATCAATTAGCTCTCTAGCCAATTCCGGTGTCAAATTGTCTGGCATCTCAAATGTACCCGTAATCATAAATACTAACACCTAAAAATGGAGCAAGTTTTTTCATAGAATTATACTTGTCCACTATAAAATACTTTTTCCATGAATTTCGGCAATTCTCAAACTATAATATCTAAATTTGCGATGGGTAGAGATAATTTTTAATATGACGATTTATTTTTTTACGAGACAATTTTTAATCTTAATTTTTTGTAGCTTTAATTCATTGCAATGTTAAGAATACCTTGCGAACGGATTCCAGATTGTAATCGGGTACTGACTGTTCTTTAGACATTAATCCTTCATCATTTGCAGTGAACAAAAAGCGAAAGTAATCGGAGCTTAAGAACAATGCACTTTTCGATATTTTAAGATCGCCATCCCGACAATGTATGGTAAAATCGCTGGAAAGAGTGTAGCGCCATTACGTTGTAATTCTAAAGGGAAAATTTCTTATAATAAAAACTAAATAAATTTCAATTTCCACCTTAGCATGTATTTAAGTGAAAAACATCTTAATATTTTTAAGAATTATCATTTCACATTCATCACCGATTCTATTTAGATATCTGCTAGTAATGACTGCATAAGCAATAAATCCATTTATCAGAATCGAGAAGAGATATTATCTCGTCCATTAATAATACTCTTTTATCAATATTAAAGAAAAAATGAAAACAACTCACGCTCCTTCACTGTTGAGAACTTTGAAGCGAAAATCGTTTGTGATATCAGCAGGCGGTGCTGGAACCATACTCATCCAATTACTAAAGCCCAAATTAAAAGACTCTGTACTGAATAAAAGGTCAACCGTAATCACGATTGTTTTCCCTGAAACATATCACAATAATATCAGTGAAGATTTTAAAAAATAGTAGAAATGAAATGAAAATTATTTTTTGGAAAGATTTGCAAATTTAACTCGATTTAGATAGCTTGCCAGCCTCAACCGCTACAGAAATAGAATAAAATGTGAATTTCATCTTATTTCGCGTAATCCCCAACAAGATTTGTATTAGTGGAGATATCATATACCACTATTAGACTGATTCGTGAAACACTGCGTTAACGACTCCACAAACTGTGAATCTCTAGGCACTCGAAAACTGTCCATTGATGAAAACGTCGTCACAGAACGCACAGCGGTTACACTTCCTACAGGCAAATGCAGATATAATGAAGCAGCTAGCAAAACTGAATTTCAAATATTATTTTATCGATTGCGGTGTCCCTCCCATGCGACATACTCTTAAAACTGGCTCTGACCATATTTTTTATGTCTGAGAACGCAATCTTTTATTAATCCGATGAAGTAGTATTCTTAAGGAATATTTGAATTTTCAAACGTCTAAATCTTTGTTTCAAATTTAAATTTGCAATTAGTTAGAACCATTGCAGACGGGTTTTTTGACTAAATTTTTTCCGTCATTCGTCACAACATAGCAACGCATAACTGCAACAACAGCTTACACATGAATTAGTACATATAGGCATACCAGCTTTACACAACACTTCGATTTTGCTGATAAATCTCCAATCTGTTTCATTAAAATAAGGTAAGCATTAAAAAAATGAAAAAGCTCATGCACAAAACTTCAAAAATTCAACAAACTATAAAACGAACCATGATAAGTATCATCTTCCAGCAGTCTGAACGAAAATTTACATTCTTTAGGAGATGGATGAGTTGTTACCACCCTACTTTGTTCCAAATATAGATGTATCCTAGGTCTCGATGGTACACCAAAGTTGGTCCTGTATAAATGTACCATCCTGGAAGGAATTCCAACACTTGGGTTCAAGCAAGATACCAGAAATAAAGTCATGTACAACACATGCCCCGGAAGTAAGGGTTTGAAGCGGCGAAGTCACAGTATTTAAAACATCAACTTCGCCACAATTAATCATTGAATAGGAAAATATGAAAAAGTTTGATACCATTCATGACTAGCATTTCGATAATTAGTGCAGAATGTTTCGGTATCACCGAAAACATTGAAACCATTGACCGGTTGAAAAATCTGTACTGACCAATCATAAACAAACGTTATTTCTGTAGGGTCCTCATCATAAACTTTCGCAACGGCTCCCATTTTAGAAAACAGACCCACTCGGCTAGTCAAAAAAAATGAATTAACCAGAAAACGTACATTGCATGTCTATTCAGTATTTTAAATACAATCTTAATTTTTTGCATTTATTCAAATTAGAGAAATATAAAACTTCTGCAGCCACATTCAACGCAAGCAGTTATACCAAGTAACAATCACTAAAAATGCAATTGTCAGGTAACTTTTCTGAATGAATAAAACTCGACTCTGATAAAACCAAGTTTCTGTTCGAAACTTTCCAAGTATGCAAACTATCGTCATAAGCGTCCACCTTTTTCCATCAAAAAATTATATCCCAAATACTACCGAGGGAAGCACGAATATACTTGCAGTCACAAATTATTTTTTCGAGTTTGCTAGGGAAATTATAGAATTCAGATTCCGTGCTAACGAAACATCTATCGAAAGAGGAGCCCTAGTCAACACTGAAGCAGATATTTTTTTTGCTCAATAAGGCAGAAAATTTTGGATTCTGCCAGCTTCTTCAAGATAGGACCGCCCACTTAGCTGCAAAATTTAAAACTTCCTAATTGAAATTTACCGTATCATTCAATATATATCTGATAAATTAATCACTAATATTTAGCAACTTTATATTTTATAAAGCAAAACATAGAAGTTTTAAATTTTGCAGCTAAGTAGGCTAAGTAATATGAACCAAAAAAAGAGTAAAACTTTTCAGGAACCAAAAAAAGAGTAAAACTTTTCATTTATAAAGACCTATGAAAAAATAAAATCTCATAAGAGGATGTAAAACAATCTTAAACACCTATTTGAATCAAGCTATAGTAAAAAGATAAGCAGGTTAAAATTTAGTTTATTCAGAACAAGGTTTCCTTAATAATTTCTTTGATAATAAAGTTGTAAGGCGACATGAAAGAGATTTACACTGCCATTGCCATTTTAATTGTTGGCATCGGCCGGTAATTTTCAAGAATAATTGAATCATAAGTGAAATCATCTATTGTCTTGATATTTCCAACGAATCGAACAGTAGGAAACGGTCGCGGCTGACGTTTGAGCTGCAAAATACGTTACAGTTGCTGAAAACTGCCGCAATAAGCAATGAAAATCTAAAACAGTCAAAATCAACCTGTTCTTGCAGAGCGTCAACATGATTCACATATACATGAGCGTCGCCCAAAACATGACATAGCTGACCAGCCTGAACACAAAATTCGTTAGGAATCTCGAAAATTTCAAGTCAATCTGCGAGAAAAACAATAGATCGCACCTTAAGATCACAGATATGTGCTATCATATGCGTCAGAAGTCCATAGCTCGCTAAATTAAAAGGCACTCCCAAACCCTGAAAATAAAAATTCAAATATCAAAAGCTCTGGAGTAATCAGACTGCAAAGAATTATAAACTGATATCAAAACTAAACCATGTCTCCGGAACGTTGATATAACTGACATGAAAGTTCACCACTACGCACCGCGAATTGAGCAAGAGTATGACAAGGTGGTAAAGCCATCTGCTTCAAATCTAAAGCCAGTAAAGCCATAAATTTCAAATCCAAAGCATATTATAAAAAAAAAGAAACAAAAAAGTTTTTTAGAAGAGAAACCATAAAACCAAAATAACACCTTTAACATTCCAGGCATTGAGTATGATACGACGACTGTGTGGTTCATTTTTGATCAGATTAATGATTTCAGATAACTGGTCGACACCTTGGTTGGTGTAGTCAGCATCCATACCTCGATATTCAGCACCACAATGTCGCCACTATTAAATTATTTTCTCAACATTGTTGAAGAAATTATCGAAAAAGTGATAATGAAACGCAAATTAATAAAACAAATTCAAAAGATAATGTAGTGAAAGTGAAATAAAATGAAGTCAGCCAACAGTCCTGATGCTATGGTATTTAATGAATGCCATTCATGAACAATAAACATTCGATACAAGAAATCAAGCTCCACCTGGAAACCATAAACGGGCCCTAAATCTCCTTCAGACCGATCATTGAAGCCACATTGGTCTAGGAATTGTCGAGATCCATTGGCATCCCAAATCTTGACACCTTTTTCAGACAAATGCTTTGCATTTGTATCTCCTCGAATGAACCATAACAATTCTTCAACAACTCCTTTCCAGTAGACTCGTTTGGTTGTCAATACTGGAACGACACCTGCAAAAAAGCTTTATAAGTATCGAACTTACTACATGAACCAATGTTTTAACAAATAAAGTACCATCATTTTCAACTTCAACAGTATTCTTTCAAATGATACAGAAGCCTTAGAAAATCTTGAACAAATCTTTCCACAGCAATAATATATTTGATTTTAGCATGAAGAAATTTCTTACCATTTCGAAGCGAATAAATGGAGTGCATTCCAAATACAGAAATCGTCCCAACACCGGTTCGGTCATTGATTTTTTCGCCATTCTTCAAAATATATCTAATCTGACCCAAATATTTGTTTTCATCTTCATTCACTAATACATCGGCATCTCCTTCAGCATTACTGGGATCCCTCAAAGATTCCATCCCTCACCTTTAGACTACCAACACCATATGACCCGAGATAAATTTCCAAACAATTTAAAACCTGGCGCTAAACGGTGAATGTTTTTGATATGGCAATCGCTGCCGCGATATGTAGCCATTTTATCCCATCATTAAAAGTTTCATATCTGTTGAATGAAAGGAAGTTCATCTATTAAAAAGAAATCTCGAGAATGAAAAATGGATTCTGGTCTTAACATACTATATCACTTCTGTGCTGCTTTTAAGGAAAGAGGAAAAGATGCGCTTCTTAGCACAGAAGCTGACAATTTTAGCAAATAGAAGTTTATCTGAAGAAACTATCTAACTTACCCGCAAACAGTAAGCTGATAGTTTATATAACGCGTCTTAAAATCCAATCATTTTCGACCGCTATTCAAGAAAAATATATTTTATAGACTTTAAGAATCGATGAAATTTGGTAGCTGTAAAAGAGAACGAAAAAAATTGGCGTAATTTTTTCGGAATTTTATGATTTGATGATTCTACTTGAATGTTCCGAAGAAAGGTTAGTATCTTTCAAGGTAAACTTCTATTTTTAATGTTCCCTAATTAATAATTGACTATGGATGTGTATTCAATTTTGTATGGCCAAGTATTGAATGAGCAAAATAGTGCAATGATCCTTGCAATTATATATATCATAAATAGTCCAAGTTTCGAAAAAAAATTCAAAGATAGGCCTGGAAATTTTTTTGCTTGAGAATTTTTATGATGTACCATAGAATTTTTTTTGGAAAAATTATTTTCGCTTAAGGATACTATATCATTGTGGACTGAAAATTGAGGAAGTTCTATATTCTAGAACCAAATGCTAGCAAATAAGCTTGGCCCAGGATAACACGATGAGAATTGTGCGATATAATTTGTAAGAGCTGATTAATTTTGACGTTATACACTTTAGTAGCAACTCCATGCCTTATGGAATTTTACAGTGAAATGCCGTTTAAATAGGTGATTCATAACTATATGTCATATCAATCACAAAATTTCAACAACTTCTGACAAAAAATGGAATGAATTCGAAGAAATGATGCCATTGATAAAAAATAGATGAAGAAAAAAAATAATGATCTTAAATAAATAAAAGCTTTTATGGATTTAAAAAATTTCATTCTTTATATATTTCATTTTAATGAATGGTTGTTGTGTGGGAGAAAAGTTCAAATGAGAGAAATAATTCGCAATATATATCATTATTATCCTGATTTCGTTGGTATAATTTTTATCACTTTGTGTTCTATTTTCCTCTTATAGCAAAGTTCGATTGAATGCTTTCTAAAGCGATGAAATATATCATTTAATCTAATTTCATAAGATTTTAATTGAGAAACTTTTGAAAATATGAATTCAGATATCGTTTTAGAAAATTTTTTGATGATCAAGAAGAGTCATGAGATATCATCAGTGTCTTCTTCTTCATCAAATGATACAATGAATGTCCATTTGACATTTTATTTAAAGACAATGGCAGATTCCTTTATTGGAAAGCTACTGCTTTTTCCACTAATGAAAATACAAATCCCATCGAATTGGTTAAAATCTTTAGTTTTTTTATTCCTTGGAAAGAATAGTACTTATGACATATAAATTAAATCTGAAATTTAATTTGCAACTTGTTTTAATTGCATTTTGAAGAAATCACTGGCAGAGATGCAATTTTTCACCGATAAAAAACTTTTTGCAAATTGTAGGCGAGTACCGAAGTGTGATAAAACCGGATGCAAAGGATGGTATTGCAAAAACGATGAACATAACCAAAACATACAAATTATCATTAGAACTTATCCCGAATGATATCATGTCCATTTGAACAAATAGCGCAGTTTGGTCATTCTTCGAATGAAGTTTTTTACCTCCGCCCTTAGTATCTCATCTTGATAACAGCACTCCACACTTATAATTGAGTTGAATCAAAGGGATGGATTAAGAAGTGTGGCAGACTCTAAGTACGGCAAACAGTCCATAGGTTGTTAGCCGGTTGCGATTTTGCCTTTATTTGTTTACGCATTAATTAGAACGCCGCATTGCTTATGGACCGTCAACAATACGGAGCTGGAATGCGACAGGGTGAGGGCGAACCCGGATTGTTTGCGCAGCAATACCTTTCTCCCTACTGCACTACCAGCACAACTTCACTAACGGGAATAAGTGTTAATGGATTTATTAATAACCAAACTCCTCCTGTTGGTCATTCTGATATGCGGCATTAGTCCATAAAAATAGATATCCTATCCGTATCACATCTGAAATATAATTACGATTGTTTTTAAGCGAAACACCCATTTATTGCACATTAAAAATTGTGAGCAAGGAGAAGATTAAAAATGTTTTTAAATTGTATATGGGTATATATGTATATGTGTATGGTTCCATATGGATGTATACATATGGTTTATGATGGATTTAAAATTTGGAAAAAAGAACAGAATAAAGCCTTATGTGATATGGAAAATAATTATAAAATAAACATTCCAAGTTAGATATTAGAAATTATTGGAATTACATTAATTCAATAAATATTCTATAGCTTCGATAGAATGTATTCAAAATAAAAAATTAAACCCCTAAAATAGCTAATTAACTTCAACATATAATGGCATATCTGAACTGATATACATACAGTTAATGAGTTAATCTTCGGTATTAATGTAGAGATGAGATGAATTGATTACATTAGCGCTTTTCATATTGTATTGA
Organism: Cercopithifilaria johnstoni; assembly: GCA_916381525.1. NCBI lineage: Eukaryota > Metazoa > Nematoda > Chromadorea > Rhabditida > Onchocercidae > Cercopithifilaria > Cercopithifilaria johnstoni. Next base: position 99,030 of record CAKAEH010001238.1, read on the forward strand.
ATAAGTGAAGAGGAAAATTTGAAGATCTCATACTTTCTTTGCATAGGAAAAAATAGATCGAAAAGTTTTGGTGAATGACTGCATGAACTGATGATGGGTCAATGTCACTTGCCAATCCGATAGAGAAATCTTGTAGAGAGAATGTCACATTTCGACAATTCACTACTACCATCATTCCCATCATCACTATAAAGCGGACACCATTTGCTGGGCGAAATTTCCGCGTCTTGCCCCATTTTGTTGTCTACACACCTGGACATGATTAAATATACATATATAGAAAGAACACTGCAATGTTTCAAAGATTAACAAATTTTTAACGTAAACTGAAATGAATAATTTTACGTAATTTCAGGTAACACAAACGAAACAAATAGAGCTAGCT